>CALSCE010010695.1:1396377-1444206 GCA_943593645.1 Bovichtus variegatus | reverse complement strand
GAGAGAGAGAGAGAGAGACAGAGAGAGAGAGAGACAGAGACAGACAGCGAGAGAGAGACAGACAGAGAGAGAGAGAGAGAGAGACACAGAGAGAGAGACAGAGAGAGACACAGAGAGAGAGAGAGACAGAGAGAGAGAGAGACAGAGAGACAGAGAGAGACACAGAGAGAGAGAGAGACAGAGAGAGACACAGACAGAGAGAGAGACAGAGAGAGAGAGAGACAGAGAGAGATAGAGACAGACAGAGAGAGAGAGACAGAGAGAGAGACACAGACAGAGAGAGAGAGAGAGACAGAGAGAGAGACAGAGAGAGAGAGACAGAGAGAGAGACAGACAGACAGAGAGAGTATTTTTATTTATTTCATTTTTTTCAATCCCAGCCTGTTTTTTCTTCTTCTTTTCTTGTATTTTGCCTCGACGTGCTTCAGCCTCCGTCTCCATTTTTATTATTTTTTCCTGAATGTGAAGATTCAGTCTCTGCTGGCAGCTCAGACAATGGACAGTGTGTGTGTGTGTGTGCGTGTGCGTGTGCGTGTGTGTGTGTGTGTGCGTGTGCGTGTGCGTGTGTGTGTGTGTATGTGTGTGTGTGTGTGTGTGTGTGTGTGATCACAGGTGAGTAATGCTATGTTCAGTAACGAACATGAAGGACGAGCCCCCCCGGCCGCCGCTCGTTATCAGTGCTGTGCGTTCTCATTGGACGACAACAAGACCGCTCGGTCTAATCCAGAGTTTCTCAATCGTTTCATACTCGTGACGCCATTTTCAGGTCATAAAACCGTCATTACTGAGCCACTAGAGAGAACAATAAGACTCGAGGAAGGTTTTTTTTGTTCTAACTTTATTGAAACATTTCAATTCACTCAATTCGTGGAGTATTGTACCGTTTGTACACTGGCAATTTTGAAGATTTCCCTTTTTAAATGAATGTCTGTTCAGTCACTATCTATTGCTGAGTGAGAGGGGATTGAAACCTACGGCCCGATGAAAGTATTGCAATATTTATATATTTGCAGTATTTATAATGCTGTATTACAGTTTTTCTCCACTGTATTACACACAAACAACGGAGCCATCATGTAGCACCAACACGACTCCTGCTGAAGTCGAAGCACAAATAGAAATCTTAAATCTTAAAATCCATTTTGTTGCTCATCACAGACGTATCCCAGACTGAGAGAAAACTGAAATGACAGCTCAGCCTGGTATTTAGTAAAAAGAAAATAATTACATGTTTGTGTTTTTCCATAGCAACAGTGGCTTTATGTGAAAAACTGACATTTAAAGGGTTAAAATTCTGCAAATAAATGAATATTTGGCAGTTATGATGATGACTGAAGTTGGTTAAAAGATTAAAATCATTGAACTTGGACAATTATATTAATATATAATATTTTTTGAGGCGGACATTGTCGTCCTCTTATTCTGAATATTATTGGAATAACAGGATCCATGTTATTGTTTGTGCTTTTACATCAGTTCCCTCCCTGAAGCCTTCTTGACTTTTATTGTTTTTCTTACGTGTATAAAACTTTCTGAACAATGTGTCTGGATCAAAGTTCACTCTGCGCTTTATTATTACGTTCTGCTGCTGGTTCAGCTTTCAGTCAAGGTGAAAACGTGAAGATTTTAAACTGTTTGGTGTCAAAAACAGTAAAATGTAAATACTAGAAAAACGTGTTTTGGCTTCTTCCTTCAGTTATCTGCCACCATTTAACTTTTGTTAACAATTATCTCAATTCTATCGAAATGGCAATATGGATTTGTGCAATATTTGCTAATAACAAACTATGTGTTAAAATACCTTTTTGAATAGTATTGCGCTGCAGAGATGTGCCTTCCAACTTTGTTTTGTACAGATCCTTGCAAAAAAAAAAACACACCATGATCATTTTAATATATATTTCAATGAAAATAAATATGAAGATGCAAAAATAATCTATATCAGTCAAAATAATCGCAACTAGATATGTTTTCCAAATCTGTTCAGCCCTAAAGCTAAGCTGCTTTCTCTCTGGGCGCTTTGCAGTGACAGCTACATTGTGCGCGTCAAAGCGGTGGTGATGACCAGAGACGATTCCAGTGGCGGCTGGTTGGCGCAGGACGGCTGCCTGAGCAGAGTGGGCGTGTGCAGGCTGCTGGCGAGCGAACTGCTGGGACGCAACGCCTTCCTCATCCACGGAGAACGCCTCAAAGACAAGCAGGTCGGCGCGGCGGCATTTCATGTTTCTGCTCTGCATTTTCAGCTCTGGGAGGGATGTTTAGATTCCCTGATCCCTGCTCAGGTCTCCTTTGTATTTCACCCCAAAATTGATGCTTACAAAGCGAGTGTTTAAGTAAAGAATGTTGTTTTATCGATGTATGATGAGGCTTTATTTAAAGCTTTTAGACCACTGTTCAAAGTGCACTAAAAGTTTATTAATTTGACGTACAAGTAATTGATTCGACAGCGAATCAGAGACTCACGTGGATGTCTGCATCTCTACTGTACTGACCAGATGTTTGAAACTATGTTTTATTATTCAGCTTGTTTGTCCGCTGGGATTGTTTTCCAGGTGATTCTGGAGTGTTTTTTAAAGAAGGATCTGGTCTACACGAAGGCCACGCCGACGTTCCACCACTGGAGGGTGGACAACAGGAAGTGTGGGCTGACCTTCCAGAGCCCGTCCGACGCCAGAGCCTTCAACCGCGGCGTGAGGAAGGCTCTGGAGGACCTGACAGAAGGTACGTCACACACTCGCCGCTCGAAGAAGTCCGAAGGTGAGAGGTATCGGAATACCTTTTAATTAGCTTCTGCAAACTACCAAATAACTTCACGTGATCAGTAACCTCAGAGGATTTAGCCAATCAATTGTTTATGTCATAGAGTAGTTGCAGGTTTTGCACATTTTTGCAAATTTGAACAACACCTAGCTGACCCGTGGATTTACCAGCTTGTGTTAGCTCGTTGGCTAACAAGGCACAACATGTCAATCATTCAGCTTTGGAAGCTCATTGGAGGAAAAGTGGATTGTATCCGCTAGGCTAACAGCTTCCCCCTGCTTCCAGTCTTTGTGCTAAGCTAGGCTAAACACGCCCTGTACTGTAGAGGAAGTTGATACAATGCTTAGGTAAGACAGTAAACAAGCTTGTTTTTTGTGTTTACGTATGTGTGCATGAGATGCATAGGATGTGTGTTGCAAAGAGCTCCACATCAGCATAAACTGAGAGCCGACTCTGACCTGTACCTGCATCTTTACAAGACAACATTTAGTCCGGTTTAATTAATCTGGTGCGGACCAAAAGAGACTAATAGCGAGAGGTGCTATTGGACGGTTTCTCTTGGAAACCTCACTAGGTTGGAACTTTTCCGTGAGCTTTTCCAGTAAGTCATTGGCTACAACTACATGTGAAGGTGTAGACCATGATCAGAACTGTTGTTGGTTTTGTCACTTCCTGTCACACACGTGCCTCCTGTGTGTCCTTCAGGGTCGACCACGTCCTCGTCGACGCTGCAGAATGAGGCGGAGCTCGGCGACGATGACGTCTTCACGGTGAGAAACTCTTCGTCCTCCGGCCGTTAAAACCCTGATGAACTCTGAGGAAACCTTCAGTACCTCGAAGGATCCCGTCATTTCAGGGATATTGAGGGAAATCTGAGTAAAGCAAGCGTAAAGATGGAGCCGCGTGCTATCCAACTTCCTGTCCGCCCATCATTTCAGCTTTTTTTTATTGCAATTCATCAGAATTCATATTCATGTTTTTCCTTCTCAGGTTTTCTATATTGTACCAGGAGGAAGTTAGGGAGGAGCAGTTTTCTGTTGTGTGGGGTGATTTGGACAGGAGATGCAGCTTTTGTTTTTCAGCGATAGGAGCAAAACTGCATGTGTGTGTGTGTGTGTGTGTGTGTGTGTGTGTGGGTGTGTGTGTGTGTGACCTTGGTGGGTGGCAGACAGGAAGTATGAAGGACGGGAGGGGTTTGGTATCATGGAGTGTTTATGACCAGAAACACGTCACCGTCCTGTTTGGGGTTTGTCACCAACGCAGGAGCAGCACACACACACACACACACACACACACACACACACACACACCTTACTGACTTTCCGTTTGGAGTTTTTTGAGACACAGACATGCGTCTACCTCTTTGTCTTTCACGTTCGTGCAGGTAAAAGAAACAAAATGTTGTTTAAAAGTTTTGTTTTCAACAGTTTGTCGAATGCCCTTATTCATGAGATGCAAAGATGGATGTCAGTCGCATGTTTTTACGGAGCTACGGAGCTGGAGGAGTCCGCTGTGGTCTCCTCCCGGCCCTCCTCTGCCTGGTTCTGCTTGAGGTTTCGACCCGTTCCAGGGGGGTTTTCCTTGCCCCCTTTGCATTGCTTGCTCATTGGGGATTGTTATGTTGGGTCTCTGTACATTTTAAGAAAAGTGTCTTGACTTGACAACTCAGTCCAACAAACCACAAATCCAAACATAAACTGCATATAGTGCATTAAAAGTCTCCTCCACATCTTTATTTTAAGTCTCTAACATTCATAATGTCACCTCAACAGTACATGATCACATCAGGTAATAAATATAGTAAATAGATATATAAAAGTACATATAACTGCACAATACTACTGCAGGTAAATATTACTTAAATTAGCACCACAAATATAATCGACCTTCACATACGGAGGATCATATATAGCACATTTCAACAACAAGGCAACTCAAAGTGCTTTACGAAAACATTAAAACACTTTATTAAATGACATTGAAATGCATTCAAAAACAGCCATTGAAGAGTCAAGAGAGCAGAAATCAAAACAAGCTGAAAGAGAATAAGAGTTACAAGACGTAAGACGTTGAGCTGAGTTTGTTCCACATACATGGAGCATAAAAACTGCAGGTTTAGTTTTATCCTGATCTCATTTATTGCTGTTTTTCATTTCTTTTTAAAGCTGATTTTACTGGTAATCTGAGTTAAATGTAGCGGTAGATTATTCCCTCCATCCTCAGTCGATGAAGGTCCTGCTTCCCCTTTGAGTCCAGTTGTTCCGTCTTTCCATTGGGCTTCGGAAAAAAAAGGGTGCATCGTTTCCGCAGGACGTCCAGCTGCTGGAGAAGAGAGTCTTACCTGTCAGTGAGCCTGTTTACGCAGCTGACGGAGGGGAGCGTGGCCGAGCCGCCCCGGCTGCAGATCATTCCCGTCCGTCCTGTGAGAGGAGGAAGAGGACGGGTCTTCAGCGCCTCGGAGTTCGACGCTGAGACGCTGAGGAGGCTCGGAGGACGACGAGGATGAAGATCAACCTTCTTCAGGAGTAAATAAAAACCCTCCCGGTCATGAGGCCGTGCTTCCCTCTGGAGGCCCTGAATAACGGAGGAGATCTGCAGGACTGTGTTTGATGAACAGCAGGAGTATAAATGATGTATTTCTGTAACTATGGATGTTTTGGGCTACATTGAATTACAGCTATGTGACAAAATCAGAATCAGAATTTTTCAAGAAGGTTTTTCACATACAAGGAATTTTCTTTTGGTGTATTGGTGCATACATAAACACAGTAAGAGAAATTAAAACGGGAAAATCAGAGCAAATATTGAAAAAAGGGAACTAAATATAAAAATAAATAATTATATGAAAAAATTTGTACAAAAAACATAAATATACTAAAATAAAATACAATGAAAATATGACAAATTGCTGTCCAATAATATGTAGAGTATATCTGAATTCACAGTGTAATGGCTGTGCAGGTTTAGAAGTGGTTGTATTGTGCAGAAATGTGCAAAGTTGTCAGAGGAGATAAAGTCATAATGATGTGCGTTAATGTGAAGTGTTTATTTATCTTTATTTATTTAAAGAGAAAAAACACACAATTCACCCTCTTTTACAAAATTGTTTAAAATTGAATTATGACATTTCATCTATATCATGCAATGTATTTTAATACACTTAAATGTTTCTCGACTCTCGAGAAATTTGGCAGCAAACCACTAAATCAGGAGTTTTTTTGCTCAGTCGCTGTTTGTCGATCAGATTTTTGCTTCGTTTCAAGCAAGCTGAGTTCTTCAAAATGTTTTTACCTTTGCGTCTGTCGCTAGCTCGGCCTGCACGCCAACTCCTCTGATGTGTTGCTAAGAAATTTGGCTTTTTTTCTCAAAGACTGTCCATGAAATGAAACTGTGAGACATAGCTGGGGGCATTAATGCACAAATAAAAAGCGGAGAAGAAGAAAACCACGGGATTACGTAAACAAGTTCCCAAGATATTTTTATAAAGAGCTTTGCATAATAAGGCAGAGTGTATGTAGCGTGTTTGTTAGGCCTGAAAGATGCTCACAAACTTTATCAACAAAACATTAACTTAAACTGAAGATGAAAAACTGTCCAAAGTTGGTTCACATAAATGTCAAATTCATCCAAAACATCAGCATGGTGACAGTTTTCCTGCGCGTTTTGCAAACCGTACAGCGAAAACTAACCCAGAAATGTGAGAAAGCAGTTTATTCAGTTTGCTGTGAAGTTCGGCAGCTTCTTCAGTTCCTCAGCTTTCTGGTTTTTGAAGCAAGTCTTCTTGTGTGATCCGACTGAGCCACATGAAAGCCGCAGCTTGCGTCGACCCGGAGGATGACGCAGCTCAACACACGCCGCCGAGCGCTCACAGGGCCGCAGGCCGCAAAACGCCGGGCTGGGATTCATTTAACACAGACCCAATAAAAACACAAAAGACTTCAGAGACATTTCTGCTTTGGTTCTGGTTTTATTTATTCTCTTCGTATATGTCTAATTGCACACAGAAGTCTGGTGGAGTGAAGCTCAGGTGGCTTCAGAGACGAACCCGAGATGATACAAGTCACATTGTTGGACATCGTGAGCTTTAAAAGCACAATATATCATTTTCTGTCACTCAGAACAATAACCAAAGAAGTTCGGAGGAGTCGTGAAGGAGAGTTGGATCATGGGAGTTTTCACCACCATTGCATCATTGTAGTCAGCTTCTCCCTGTGAGGATCAGGGTTAGGGTTGAGCCGGATTCTCTTCAGAGGTCTCCTCCTCTCCAAAACAACCGCACTTTGTGATTAAAACCGGTAAAAACACTAAATAAAGCTGTTTCACTTTAAAAATCAGTGTTTCTCTGCAGCCGTTTGGTTGCTCAGCTTGATTCTCTGATAACTTAAGATCCAGACCTTCTTACATTAAAACCCTTCATTAAAATGTATATTTAAAAACAACCAAGATTTAAAAAGTGTATCGTAAAAAAAATGTGGCTTAAAACTTGATTAAAAGTCAATGAATGTAAAGCAGACAAACACGGCACTCACGCTCAAAGGCGAACAAATGAAACGCACCTTGATTCAAATGAAAGATTTCTCTAGGTGTGAAAATTGTTGGAAGATTTGTGTTAATGGAAGTGCACATCTTAACAAAATATAACAGCATTTTTGGGGCATTTTAATGTAGAGATGTTATTGTTTTTAATGTGGAGTTAACATCACTTCCCCTGCTCGAGTGTTTTCCATCAGCTATGAAACCTTAAACACCTGCTGGGACGTCTCTGACCGCGGTGCGAGCAGCGGTGCAACACACCTGCGTGTTTGAGATCATGTGCAGTGGAGCAGCTACAGTTTTATAATCACCGCAGAATGACCCTTTGACCTCCCTGCAGCTGAACTGTAGTCACACCGTGTCCTCTCTGTCCTCCAGACGGCCACCGACAGCTCGTCCAACTCGTCCCAGAAGAGAGAGCCGGCGATGCACGCGCTGGCCCCGCCCAACTTCTGCGAGGCCCGTCGGCACCATTGCATCCTGGGACATTTCTACGAGCACCACTGGCCCTCGGATCACTACTTCCTGGACCAGGTGAGTAGAAAGTGGGAGCTGCAGAAGCAATTTAAATGAGGTTCTGTTCCAGTGAGCCAACATGCACAATAGCAGCTTCTTGGATAAACAAGTTTACAAGTTTTTCCTTCTTCTGGAAATATTTGCGATGACAATTTCTAAAGCGAACTCCACAGGCGAAACTGTATTTTACAAAAAGCTGAGAAATCCTCATATTGTTCCACTAAAAGAAATGAATTAAGCTAAACGCGAAATAATGACAAATATGTTGTGAACCCCTTTTGATCCATGTTGTACAGAAACTTTAGTTTAAAAATGATGCATGTCTGTGGAGATTTATTCATAGAGCACATTTGAACTAACCATAAAGACCATAACTCACGAGGTTTTCCGAGGAGAACAGCAGAGCGCCGTGAGCAGCTGTGTTCCCTGCTCCTGCTGACCTCATGTCGCCCTGGAGGACAACGTTTTTAAACAGCTGTGTCTCTGCAGGCGGTGAACATGTTCCCTCGTCACGTCAGCTTCCAGGTGGAGGAGGAAGAGATCGTACGCATCAACCCCCGCGAGCGAACCTGGCTCACCGGCTACGAGGACTACCGCCACGCCAACTCCACGCGTGACAAACTCTCCCAGCCCGACAACCTCGACGCCTACGTACACTTCGCCAAGAGCGAGCCGCCCAAACACGACTACACCTACCCGTACCCGCTGAGCTGCAACGTGCAGCGAGGCTGCGACGGCAAACCCGGCTGCCTGGAGCTGGGCAGCGGCCACAGAGCCGTGGTGACGGTGCAGCCGCGAGCCCTGCAGCCCAAAGGCAAGAGGCGGAAGGAGGACGGCGAGCGTTCGCGCTGCGTTTACTGTCAGGACATGTTTAACCATGAGGATAACGGGCGGGGCCGCTGCCAGGAAGCACCTGACCCCATACAGACCTGCATCAGGCGGGTCAGCTTCATGTGGTGCGCGGACAGCCTGCTCTACCACTGCATGTCGGACCCGGAGGGGGATTACTCGGACCCCTGCTCCTGTGACACCAGCGACGAGCGCTTCTGCCTGCGCTGGACTGCGCTGGTGGGTCTGTCGTTGCTGGCCCCCTGCATGTGCTGCTACGCCCCCCTCAGGGCGTGCTACCGCTGCGGCGTGGCCTGCCGCTGCTGTGGCGGGAAACACAAAGCTGTGGGCTGAGGCGTCGCGGGCCCCGCCGCCCTCACAGAGACAGCAAGGACTCATGGGAAGAGGAGGCCGCAGTGATTTCGTTGTTGTTGTTTGTCTCGTCTCCGATTTCCAGAAGGAGGAGAAGAAGAACTTTGTCTCAACAGATAGAAGGACAAAGAATATTAATTTCTATATAAAATGATATAAAATGATATATGTATATATATATATATATATATATATATATATGTGTGTGTGTGTATATATATATATATATATATAACAGGTACTTTATATTTTTACACTTGTGTGTTTTAAAGGCTTGAATATGTCCTTTCTTCAGCGTTGTATGAATGTTGTCGTGTTTGTCGAGGGACCTGCAGCTCACTGACACGCTGCAAAACATTTAAACTTAAAAACATTTCTCACAATCATTTCAGAAGAAAGTTCATCTTAAAGGGTTTAGTCCGACAATATAAGACAAAGGTGTTTTTTCTTTGGTAAGATGAGAAGATGATTGTCAGTCTCATGCCTGCGTGTTGAGTACGGAGCTGGAGTCAGCACGTAGTTAGCCTAGCTTAGCATAAAGACTGGAAGCAGGGGGAAACTGCTAGCCTGGCTCTGTCAAAAAGTTCAGAAATACATCTACCACTAAAAAAACAAATGAACATGTTACATCTTTTATCTGAGCACAAACAGAAATGTAAAAGCAACGATGGCCAGGCTAGCTGTTTCCCCCTGCTTCCAGTGTTTATGCTAAGCTAGGCTAACTACGTGCTGACTCCAGCTCCAGCTCTTGAATTACAGTAACAGCAGCTCCTCCTGCTGTTAAGGTGAATGTTTTGCAGCTTTGGTTCTCTGACGTTCAGCAGAGGCACTTAACTCTGGTCTGAAAGCTGCTCTGCTAACCTCCCAGCAAACTGAACAGAAAAACCAGTTTGGCTGACCAGTAAGATGGTAGTTCCCAGTCTCAAATACTCCAGAAACACGTTCACAAAGTTTCCAGCAGGTAACCATTTTGCAAAACTGTGACTCAGAATGGTGGGTTTAAATCCCGCAAAGTGGAGTTTAGTGCTGTTTGTAGTTCCAAACAAAAAACAATTTTCACAGTTGGACCTCATTGAATCATCTTCGCTGGTCATAGTGGTCTGTCTTTACTGGTTTTGGAGGTTAGTTTGATGATAGGAAGAACAAAAACCCCGGTAAGAGCAAAGCTGTGACAAAACACAGCTTCAGTTATTAAGCTTAGTGTGTGTGTGTGTGTGTGTGTGTGTCTGTGTGTGTGTGTGTGTGTGTGTGTCTGTGTGTGTGTGTGTGTGTGGCTCGGTATCAAAAATAATCTTTTTATTGGTATAAATATCGACACAAAAGCCAGAATAGTGTCCAAAAATACAATTTAACTCAAAGACACTTTCCACCAATTTTTTTTATTTTACTAATTCCCTTTTTTATTTACAACAACAACATTTATTTTTATTTTTTACAAATGATTAAAAAATAATAAAAAAGACGGTAAACTGAAGTCGATCCCACAACATTTATACACAATGAGCACAAAGTCTGAAAAACGTTTTAGAAAAACTTGGGGGGTTTTTTCGAAACAGGAAGGAAAGGATATTAAAATGACGACAGCAATAATTTTATTTTGAAAGGATTTTGTAGTTTCAGGATGGATAGCTCACTATGTGTTTGGCTTTTCCATTTCTTGTGAGAATAAAAACAATCTTAACATTTTTATTAAAGCTTGTTTATACTATACTATAATTTATCTTCGTAGTAAAGAAATGGATAAAATCTCTAACCTCCATTTTTAAGACTTTGTGCTCATTTCACAGAATAATGTGAGTATTTATGAACAGCAACATCCTCCCAAAACTAAAACTAATGAATAAGCTGCAGCAGTTCAGTATGTACAGACTCACAGTCTCACTACACAGAGGAACAAATGATTGAAGAAACAGACTTTTGGTGTTTTTTTCCTTTGTTTAGACTTTGTGTGTGTGTCTCGACTTAACACTACGTTTTCCTTTGATCGCGTAAAAGTTTTGACCACACATAAACCCTCTGAATGTGGAGAAACTAAAGCGGCTCCCACAGTTTGCCTCGTGTTACTTCAGTTCATGTCTGAAAGCTGCTGAACATTTTCCAAGCGACACCGTCGGTTTTTACTTTCAATTTCCTTCCTCCGAGGCAGCAACTGGTCCCCTGAAACATTGGGACATTGATCTTTATTTTAGCTATAAGCTTTATTTATTACATTTTCAATCGTTTGTATTGTAACTTTTCTTATCATCATGTAGTAGTTCCATTCAGGACCATTTTTGTGGTGCAGTAATGAGAGTCAGAAGGATAACACGGCTGTCATAAAGAGGAGTTCTGTGATTTCTTACATTTAGCTCTTTCTTCCAACGTCCAAACCTCGAGTCGGAGTTCAAGTTGAGTTTAAGCTTTTCGAAAACGCACAATACAGTTTTAGATTTTTGGATGTATTTTTTTTTCACTTATCCAGACTCATCTCTGTACAAACACACATGAAAATCAATTAGAAAAAAACTGAAGAATTACACTCGATCAAAGTGAACATAAGATCTATATTAACGTTGGTCAGCGATACGTTATCGTGATCGTAAAGTTAAGTTTAAGGGCTGATTGATTGGTTAAATATTTCCCGTGCAGAATCTCAGGTCAAATCTTGTCAATCTTTGATTTATGAGCCAAAAACCTGCAGAACTAATTCCCATTAGCTTCCGCTGTCATTTGTGTTTAGTGCTAAATAGCAGATGTTAGCATGCTAACACGCTAAACTAAGGCGGTGAAAATGATACCTGCTAAATGTTAGCATGTTAGCATTGAGCTCAAGTCTCACACAGCTCTATGATTCAAACACAAACGGAAATGAGTGGCTTCCTGGAATTTTAGAAAATATAAATGAGCTTTTCTAAAGTCACAGCATAATTAGCTGTTAGGTAAAGTATACATGATTTGCAGTAAATAGGCTAACGTCGGTTTAGTCCTTGAATCGCAGAAGAGGACGACTAAAGAAATAATCTCAGCGTTCGCAAGCAAGTTTCAAGTCTTTCTTTTTTTTTTTTGGGGGAAACTCGCCTTTTTTATAGAAATTTCAGGTTCAAACCAGAGGCTGTCTGAATGCTATGAAATGATCAAAATAACTGATGATTTGGAAAAAAGAAATTGGAAGAAAAACATAAAACATGCCGTCAGTTTGTAGTGAACGTCTACGACATACAATATGCAGTTTTTATTTTCAAAAAGAGACTCGAGGCTGAAGCAGCAATCAGGAGTGAAGGCCTCTGTTATAAAGCTGCCTGTCTGTCTGTCTGTCTGCCTGTCTGTCTGCCTGTCTGTCTGTCTGCCTCCTCCACCTCGCGCTCCTCTCGCTGTTGTGTTTCCTGTCAATCAAGCTTCATGATACTGCCGCCATCCGTTGTAGAGAAGATTCCCACGTTTACTTTTCTATCTGTGGCGAGGAAAGTGAACCAAAAGCAGTCGGTCCGTCGGGCGCAGCGTCACTTCAGCTATTAAAGGAAAGTGCCTGAAGCCTCCTCTTCATTTATGTCCCGATGTATATTTCAGAAAATAATAACTGTGTAAAAAGAAAAAAGAGCAAAGGTTGTATTCATTGGTTTGTCTTTTTTATATAATTCACATTTTTACCTATGTAAAAAACTGAATATATATATATGTATATATACATATATATATATACAATATATGTATATGTATATATATAATATATGTATATGTATCAAGTGTATGATGTACATTTTCAGTTCTATTTTTTTATTGTTTCTAATATGATGGATGTAAATCTCTTGTAACGGAAAAAGAGACAATGAGACGTGTATAAATACATCATGTGGAAACTGAAGAAGCAGCCTGGATAGTGACATTTACACTGTGTGTGTGTGTGTGTGTGTGTGTGTGTGTGTGTGTGTGTGTTTATGAGACAATCACAACAATCTAAACACAAAAGTCCTCAAACGTGTTCTTTGTATTTCTGACTTTTTGGGATTTAACGAGCACTTTGTTAAAATAATAATCATTTTTTTGTGGTTGTCCCACAATTTGTGGGATTCTATCACTATTTAGGGATTTTGCAGATACAGAACACACGTTGGGACAGAAACTTTGAGGCACACGACAAAAGTTTAGGTACATTTTGGTTTGATTATAATTTATAAAACATTTTTGGATCTCTATACCAATTTCTTGACATTTCAGGGTGACTGTGACTTTGGGGATTTACAGGTACTATTACACATTTCTGGATTAAAACAAATGTTATGGTTATTCTAAACTATGGGGATACACTATTACACATGTGGGGATTATAACAAAAACATTTTAAAGAGTTCATTTTATAGTAGTTTTCTCCAGCGATTTTTGTGTAGGCCTACTTATTTTTATTTTTTTGCAATTTTCAGAAAGACAGAATAATAGAATAAGTACAGAATAATTAATTAATTATAATTAATAATACAAATATCAGTGTGTCTTCTCTTAATAATTTGTTATACATGTAAGTTGTTTTAGTTGTTATTTAAATCCTGTTTATGGCCCCAAAAAGGCTTTGGCATTAATAAATGACCAATTAAGACATTAATTGTCCTTAGAAAGTTAAAGGGTTCATATCAACATCATGTATTTATAAAGGAAAGTTCTGATGTTTTCTCTGCCCTGAACATTAACACATTTCTTATGGGGATCAAATTAATATTCTTCCCTTTTTATCAACATAAGAACTAAAACGTTATAAACAAAAGCCTGAGGAAGCCATTTACACTGTGTGTGTGTGTGTGTGTGTGTGTGTGTGTGTGTGTGTTGGGTGTCTGTGTTTGTTTATGATCTAAAATATCTGGTTGTCCTGGGTCACAAACAGTTTTTCAAATTAAAGGTCTTTACTTTGAAAAGCTAAACTTTACTTTAACACATTAAGTGGTTTTGCTCATTTTACTTGGGTGAAAGATCTGAGCGCTTCTTCAAACCACGACCGACTGAACTGTCAGAAGTCGAGTTGCATTGTGGGTAATGTAGGCGCCAGGAAGAAGCATGCATGGATTCCTTTTTTTAAATTTTTTTATCTGTCCATCATAAATCAGATAAGTGCGAAGCAACAAAAAAAAATGTTGACTTTGGAAATGATAGTTAACAGAATATAGTCATCGCCTGATGAAGATCATGTGATGTGATTGAAAGCTCCACAGTAGCCTCTGAATGGACCATGCTGTGTGATGAGATTATGATCGGCCTGGATGCATATCAGCGTCCAAAAATTGTGTTGGATGATTTTATATTTGAGGTTAAAGACTCGGTTGGTTATGGATTGAAACGGCAGAATCAGCTGCTGGATCAACAGAAGTGTCAGGCAGCGACAGTCAGATCAGAACACACACACACACACACACACACACACACACACACACACACACACTCTTGGGCTGGTGTGTTGTCGGGGTTGGTGGTCTATCACAGTCACATTTGTTTCAGATTTCTTCCGCGTAAACAAAGCGAGGCAGGCAGACTCACTGGGGCCTCAGTAAATCAGGCCCAGACGAGCGACCCGGCCCGCTGGATTCCTCACACTCTGCTCTGGAGGCCCAACACACACACACACACACACACACACACACACACACACACACACTGGTCTGATTTTCCAGCCTTGTAAATGGTGATTGGGTTGTTTTCATTGTTTTTCTCGAGTGCATCTTCAAGTCAACAACGACGACGACGACAACAACAACATGAGCCTGATCGCTGCGTCTTGAAAACTGGATGTGTGTGTGTGTGTGTGTGTGTGTGGAAGAAGTACTCAAATCTTTTACTTCACTAAAAGTAGCAATACTCTGTTAACAAGTACAAGTCATGCGTTCGAAATGTTTGCGTAAATAAAAAGTACAAGCAACATAGAAACAAAGTTGAATCAATCAATCGTAAGTAATAAAGTAATAAAGTAATAAAACATGAACCAATTATAAAAGTTCAAATAAATGTCTGTTAGCTGGTATTTACGGCACCAAAACCCGGAGGTAGTACATTTACCCAAGTACTGTACTTTAGTATTTCCATGTTCTGCTACTTATCATATATATATATATATATATATATATATATATACTCATTCAGACTCTTAATACAAACATAACTCATAACGAACACATATGATGTAATATTATAGGTTAAGATACATAGCAGTATATACAGTAAAGTAAATTAGCCCCACCTTTACCAGCTGCAACATTAAAGTGATTTAATGAATCACTAATTATGTAATTAATTCATTAATATGCTGTATATGATTCTGCATAATGAGTACTTTTACTTTCGGTACTTTAAGTATATTTTGATGCTAATACTTTTGTACTTTTACTTGAGTACGATGTTGAAAGAGTATTTTTATACTTTTACTTTAGTCAAATATCTGAATACTTCTTGCACCACTGCCAAAACCTAAACAAAACTACACATTAATGATTTCACAAAACAGAGTTTCTATCAATCATATGCATCATATCATTGAAATATTATTACTGATACAATCACACATAAGCAGTATTTTAACACCACAGCTGGTTTAAGGTGGAGCTTTAACTACGTTATACTCTGCTGGTTAGTTTGACCTCTAACGGCCTCGACGCCGTATTTTATAAGTTTCTTTTTTAAATGTGTTTAATGGATAATGACGGTGTTTTTCTAGGTTTTTCCTATTAGTCAACACGTTTGGAGTCAAACCAACATGTTCGTCCGTCTCTCACTGCTCTCCGACTTCCTGTCTGTGGCTCTCAGCTCCGAGCTCATTGGTGTCAGGAATTTCATAAAACATCTGGTCGCTGTAGTTTTTAACCAAACAAACAGGAGCAAACAGTGCATTGGTCGGGGACTATTTTCAGCGGCGGACTAATCCACATTTGGTGCTCTGGGCAGTATTTGTGGCAGAAGGACGGTGTGTGTGTGTGTGTGTGTGTGTGTGTGTGTGTGATAGAGTCAAAATAAACTACAGTGTGTGTGTTCATAGTGAAGGAACATGTCAGTGCAGCAGTGAGACTCACTGATGTGTTTTTAATAGATTTTGGACAACGATGGAGCTCTACGGCACAGAGGAAGAAGACATACGTTTGTTGACAATAAGAAAAATATAGAGCGTCACCAGACGCCTTTAGAAACCGTGAACTCAGAGTGAAGGCCTCCTCCAGATCCAGGTGAGCTGCTCTGGTGTTTCTATCCGTTACCGTTGAGCGAGTGGGAAACTGTCCCACATCAGAAGTGTCCAGTGACCTTCTAAAAGCAGCCGTAATGAGACACTTACTCCGTCCGACCTCTGTCTCGAAATGAACCGCGTCTTTTTCCAAATCTTCCCTTTAATCCCATCCTGCGGCGGACGGTGTCATCGCTATTTAAGACAAGAGACATTAAGACACAGCAACACCAAGCGTCTATAAATCACTTTGCTTTATTTAAATCAGCGGCTGGCAGTTATGCTATAAACAAAACATAAAAAGGACGACCAAAAATAATATCCGGCAAGAATAACTGTACTTGGCACTTGATGACCGTGTTTGTCAAGAGGAAATTATACATTTATATTTATATATGTGAGCCAAGTTCCTCCAATATACACATAAGAACCGAGAAGGAAAACCACAAATACCAGCTTTTACGTGGCCTCCGTTTCCTGACACCAGATTCTTATTAATATTACAAATAATATTTCAGTAACCCACACAAATCACCTTCTCCTGTAACCCCAAACCCACAAATTCATCTTCAGTACAGCCGAGAAGGAGAGAGGGGGGGGGTGGGGGTCATGAGGGAAAAATAAAAACTTTAAGATTCAAGATTAGAGGAATGCAAACTTCAACGGGAGACTTCACTCTTTCGTTCGCTACGTATCCTGACTGAGTGCAGATTTAGGGTTTTAGATGCACAAACATCCCAGAATGATCTTACTGGTTGAACAGTATTCAATTGGGTCCTGATCGCAACTGAAGCAGAGGCTCATGGGTACTGTAGTGCAATAGTCGACAGGATTTTTCAGAAGCTTTGGTTTAAACTTTTAACCAATGGCCGTATTATAACCTTTTATCTCATAAATACTTGGGGAACAAGTTGTTTTGCCATCTTTTCTCTTTTTAAAAAGTTAGTCATAGTTTGATTATCGTAATATCTTTTGGTACACGACTTGCCGTCACATTACACAGATACAACGGCGGACGAAAGTAAATGTTGGGTTGATGGAAAGAAACTTTTTTTATTAATTCACGTATTCATACCAATTTTTTGCTCACATGTAATTTGTAATATGTCATCGGGTTGTAAACGTCGCTGTCCACACTCAGGGACCTGGAGTAGTTAGAATAGCATGAACCCTGACAACAGGTCAGGTAGAGCAAGATTTTTTAGTGGTTTTAGGGAATGGAAACGGTTATCAACGTGTTGTTTCAACGCTCTGAGCGATAAAATACAACGCCTCTCCTTTGATGCGCACGTGTCGTTTCCACATTAAGACTTAAAGCTCATGAAACAAACCGAAGTGGGAGGAGTGACCTCCGAACTCGGGATATAGGACCGGCCGAGGAGCACGTGAATGCAGCATTCGTCTCAACACAGCCAGCTGAGCCCTTCATTGTCCAACACGCAGTGATGACCATGATCAACCCGTAGGATCGAGCACAAACCACAGCGCTCTGCAGCATGACGGACGACAGTAAAAAGTACCAAATGTCAAAGCCATTCGTGATGTTAGAAGGTTCTGGGCTTTCTTGTCTCTTCTTATCAACATTTTTTTTTTATTTTTGCTCCGCCCACTGAGACTTTTCCTCAACCAATAAGATCGTTTGTGGTTCCAGAAATGTTTGCATCATCAACTAACTCCCGTTTGACTCCACCATCCACACCTCCTTTTCCTCCTTCTAGACCAAGACAGGGAATTACTTCCTGGACATTTCCTTCTTAAAACAAGATATGCTTCATCATGGGGATGATACAGGTCAACAAACAGCTGTACAGACGTAGAACAGTCCACCAGAGAAACCCTGCTCTCCTCTGAAACAAAAAGCACATCAATGATCAGAACAATAAAAAGAACATACCTTTAAAAAACAAAAAGCTAAGCGAATGGAGCCTCAGGGGTATTAATGGCACAAGAGAAAAGACGAGCGATACTCCAGGACTGTCGTATTATCAGCCCTGTGTCTCCCACTGAGCGCTTCAGAAAAGCTTGTTATGAAAGGAATGAATACAAAGAATGCAAAACTTCTTCTTAGCGACCTGTAAGGTTTGGGAAACACGATGTTAAACGAGCGTAAAGTAACAAAACGCAGGAATTTGTTTGAGCAAGAAAGGCCTCTTCCATTAGTCGATAAAAATCATGTAAAAAAAAAAATAATCAGAAAATGCTGCAATAATTATTGAGCCTCAACTGATATGTAGACAACTGACAATCATTTTTAATATCGATTTTTTTTTTTCTCGATAAATCAAATATTTGGTCTGTAAAATTGTGAAAAATGCCCATCACGTTTTCAAATGTCTCTTCCAAATGCCCAAAGATATTTAGTTTACTACTACACCAGACACAGAAAAGCAGAATGAATCATTCTGAATTATTTAAATAGTTAACAGTTAATTCATTTCAATCAATTAAATCAACTAGTCTTTGCAGCTGCGACAGCGCTTTCACGTGTCCGTGCATGGCTTCAAAAAAAAAGGTAGTTTGTCTTGATTAGTAAAAGTGTCAAAATGAACACAAGAGGAAATGATGTCACTTTCAAACAGCAGCGTGTACGTTGCAAAGTTCTGCTCCGCCACCTCTGTACAGACACATGGAAGACACCTTTCTCTGGAAGAGCTCACTCATGTGCTTTGTTGCTTTACAGCCCACCCAACAACCTACAACACCAATGACTTCATGAGTTTTAACTACTGCAACTCATCTTAAGAGCTGCTCAAGTGAATGAAGCGAAGCAAGACGCTGATATGTAGTATGAACAGCATGAAGACTAAGGAATGACTTGAGGCTTCGTAAGCGTGAAGGAATGAAAACCGTTCTCTCATAAATCCTCTATGATCTGCAGTAGTTGAGTTGTTGGTGGTAAACTGGATACGGAGACAAATTAAACCCATTAAAAAGCTTCAACTGGCCCGTTTCCAGATCCAAAACTCTTCTCACCACCACACACATCAAACCTTCCAACGGCAAGAAAACAAAAAAATGCTGAGGAACTTAAGAAGTTTCCTTCAGATGTTTCCCACGTTTTCATGTCAAGACTTCATATTTAAATCTTGTGGAACATGTGAACTCTCGCAGCAAGAAAACGTCCTAACAAAGACAAACCACAAAGACAGGCAAACGAGGTGCCGAGTTAAAAATGGCTGCCTGCCCTCCTGCACCTTCCGTACAGTGAGTCATCCCCAAACATTAAACAGGAAATGTGAGGGGGGAGGGGAGAATGTTGTTTGATGATCAGTGTGTAAAGAAGACACAGCATGTAATGGTCTATTTCTTCAGATATCTAATCTCTGTAAAGCTCCACATTATTTTTAATGCCGACATCTGTTTTGACAGATTAGATGGCACATTTTTAACATGGCGGGGGGTCTCGTTTTGGAAAGGAACTCCAATGCGTCCCTAATAATAATAATAATAATAATAATAATAATAATAATAATAATAATCATCGTCAACTTAAAAAAAACAGCCAGGAGCTCATTCTGTCCTCCTGTGAAAGGCACTCGACCCAAAAATACTTGCACATGAGCTGCTCTAAAAAGAAAACGTTTGACTATCTCATCAAAGTAAAAGCAGGACAGTTTGAAGAGGCTGCATTTTGATGCCAGAGAATCATTTCTTTAAAGTAATAGTTGGACATTTTGGAAATTACGCATATTTGCTTTCTTGGCGCGAGTTCGACGACCTCTCGTGTCTGTGCGGTAAACATAAAGCTACAGCCAGCGGCCGCTTAGCTTAGCATAAAGACAGGAAACATAGGGAAACAGCAAGCCTGGCTCCGTCTGAAGGCAACAAAACCTCCCAGATTAAACTGGTTAGCATGTTTTTATATCTCGTTTGTACAAAGATTTTTACTAACGAAATATTGTTAATGCCATAACTACTTAAATGATGTTAGCTTAATGCTTAGGGCACGCTGTAATCATTTGAGGCGACGCAAATGAGAAGTTTTATCTCTTCTCTCGTCTACTTTATGGTCTCTGGACTGTTAAAAGTAAGTGTGGGTGTCATTGTTACCAGGCGCCGGATTGTGTTACTTTGTAACTGTAAAAGCAACAATGGCGCAGCTAGCCCGTTTCCCCCTGCTTCCAGTCTTTATGCTAAGCTAAGCTAACGGTCTCCTGGCTTCCGCTTCCTGTTGAAGGCACGGATGCGAGAGTGGGATCCCTCTTATCGTCTTAGTCTCGCCAAGAAAGCAAATAGTTCCTCAAAACGTTCCAGTACTCCTTTAAAGGAGTACTTCGCGGCACTACCTCGCGCATCTCTAAACATAATTCTCAGCGTTTTCTTTGTCGTTGGGAAAATATTCAAGAACTCCATTTATTCCCCGCCCTCGCCATGAGACGTCTTACCCGAAATCCTTCATCACCCCCCGCCCCCTCCCTCCTTCCCAGTTTGCGTTTCAAAATGAGCGTGAATCGACGACAGTGTGACCATCCAGACACATCAAGGTGAGCGATGCATGGAAACCAGCTGAGGGTGTAGATGGAAGGACGGTGGGAGGGAGTGGGAAGTGTTTTTTGTTTGTTCGTGTTTTATCTGACGGTGACTCCGAGCTTCTCCAGCACGCGCGTCCCTTTCTCCTGGTACTCCTCCCGCGTCAGCCAGAAGTTGTCCTTGTCCTTCATGATGTCAGCCAGCACGGCGCCACCCAGGAACACCATGTGTTTACGCCGAGGGGGGTCCTCTATCCTGATCTTGAATTTCTGTTGAGATGAGGCGGAAAGAAGAGCAGAGAGTGTCAAGAGAGAAACGAAGGAGATAATAACGTGTTGAATCCCCCGCCGCCCCTGTGAGCTCCTTAAAAATAGACTCAAGATCGTTGTTTAATTACAGGTTGGAGGTTTTTCCCCCGAGCGGCTGCACGAGCAGCAGAGCGTGCTTTCTCTCCAGGAACAATCAGATGTTATATTTTCACCTCGTCATCATGGGACTGTGACAGAGAGAGATGTTTCTGAGATGTTGAAGGCATTAACTAGACCGTGGCTTCACTGCCCCCTAGTGGCTCATACGAGCACTGCACAAGAAAGCTCTGATATATATTTATTTTTTATATTCCTTAATTACATTTCTGTAACTAATCAACCTGATAAAGTGAAATTGTACTTCTAAAATAAGCTAAAAAAATCAATGTATGAAAGATACGATTTCAATTCTCTCCCATTGTGTTTTATATGTCACGTTAATATACTCTGCATAAGAGTCATTTCACAAGTCAATAAATGCAAATCTAAGAGTTTATCAACAGAGCCTGATGCTGCGCACTCTTCACGAGCCACTACATCTGTAGAAAACATCACCACAACACGATATAGAAAAATACTTCTCCGCATAACTAGGGAGTAAATTAATTCAGAGGGAGCGAACCAAGCTCTGCAGGCAGCCACCGAGCTGATGGGGACAGTTGAATATTGCAGTCGATCTCATTATTTTAACAAGCAGGGTGATCGGTGATGGTTTGTGTTCCACTTGTACTCACCGATAGCTTGTCAACGTCTCCCTTCAGCACTCGCTCCAGGTACAACTGCTTCAGTTCGCGCTCCAGGCGGGAAGGCAGGCCGGGGTACATGGTGGAGCCTCCAGACAGGACGATGTGCTTGTAAAACTCAGACCTTAGCAGAGAAACACAACGACGCGTCTTTTTATTACGTCACTACAGCCCCTGCTGGCTGTGAGAAGTCCTAATCTTGACAAAGTATGTGCAAACATCCCCATCATTATTATTATTATTATTATTCTCCGTGTCTTATGATGAAGGCTTTTTCTAACCGCGTCTCAAGACTGACTCAACACCGGACTATTAACATACTAAATTTTAACACTTTTCCAGACTTCTACTTCTATGTATACATTATAGTTGGTTTGCGCCATCTGTTGAACAGATATCAAGCAAGCACATGTCCACAACTAGGCATTTAAAAAACGAACAAAAAAACACTAAAAAGTATTAAGACACCGTGCAAAAGAAACAAATAATAAAATGAGGTTTAAACACAATGACGATGGGACAGAAAACACGCGACTCAAAGAGAAACGTTCACCCAGTGTTTCCATCAACTATAAAAAGAGCTCACCTGGTGTCGATATCTGCGGCCTGGATGGTGTTAAAGAGCAGCTCGGCCACACCCACCCCCTCCACGTTGATGAGGTGGGGTTGAAACAGAGCCTCGGGGGCTTCGAACCTCTCTCCTCCCACCTTGATCAGCCTGCCGTCCGGGAGCTGAGGGACACACAACAAACCTGTTAAATACTCATTTCACCTCATTTATCCGCGGACGAACGGATGAAGCTCATCAACATGACTGACCGTGTACGACTCGACCAGCACGGTTGTCTCCAGCGCGAGCTTCTGCTCCTGCTCGATGTTATAACCGACGTAGCACAGCTTCTCCTTCATCATCCTCACCGTCTCAAAGTCCGCCGAATGGTTGAAGGCGTAACCTCGCAGCAGCAGCAGCTGGTTGAGACGAACGGCACAGGTCAGATTCCATGATTATCATGAAATACAAATACGTTAACTCAACATTTTACAAAGAATAAGCCCCTGTGTAAACCACCGAGGAAAATGGGGTCACTGACAAAAAAAAAAGAAAACAAGATGGTAAAGAGCATAAAATATACGTTTGACATGACAGGCGGTAAGAAAATGTGAATTATATTGACATTTTATTTGGGTTTCTTGTGGAGGAAGAGGGTTTTCTTAAATACCGAATGCTGATTGGACAACGGGAATATTTTTTCCACTTACATATGCAGTTTAATGTCTGATCACATCACCCCGACAGACAAGAGGTCTGGTACATGTTGTCCATTCATAATTAACCAAACCTTGTGCCAAAAATATGTTCCTGATCATTCAGTTACACAGGACGTGTAATTTTCACCAATTTAAATAGAAGTCAACGAAACACATCGGCACCTTTTTACACTCAACAAAAATATAAATGCAACACTTTTTGCTCCCATTTTTCACGAGTTGAAAGAAAAGCTCCAAGACCTTTTTTTCTATGCACACAAAAGACTAATTCCTCTCAAATTTGTGCACAATTCTTGTTTTTTTATCCGTGTTAGTGAGCACTTCTCCTTTGCCGAGAGAATCCATCCCACTGAAAGGTGTGGCATATGAAGATCATATGCAACAGCACGATACATATACACAAGAAAAGGCCACTCTTATCCATCCCTGTGCGGTGCTGCCGGTACCTTGATGAGGTAGCGTGTTATGTCCCTCCCTGCGATGTCAAGGCGTCGGGTGAGGTGGGGCAGCGAGAAGCCCTCGTACACCGGACAGATGTGAGTGACGCCGTCACCCGAGTCCACCACCACTCCGGTCAGCAGTCCTAAAACAAAAAAGTGCAAAGATGTGTATCGCCCAGTACTCAAGGTGTGCATGTGTTATCAAAAACTGCTCATCAAGATTGCTCTACAGTGCCACTCGTGGTCAAATTGTGTAGCTGCACCCTAGTATTAGCATTCAGCTATTGGCTTTTGTGTGCAAGTTGCAAAAGCATGGATTTTTCCTCAGAAATTTCAGGTTTTTCTAGTTTAGCAGTGATCACGAGTGTTAACGGAGACAAACAAACCTTGAGCGTAGAGAGTGAGGACGGCCTGGATGGCGATATAAACTCCTGTGAACTGGTACGTTTCAAACATCACCTGGCAGGAGAAAACCAGAAAGTATAAGTTAACTGCAATAGCACGACATAGATTTATGTTTTTGTGTTTCTGCCACATGTTGTGCATGAATCATTTTCAATAATAATCTATTAGAATGACTGTCCTTACAACGAGGGACACAGAACACTGCTCCAGTCAGGCCAAAATTAAAACATGTGGAACTCTACGTATGACCCGGCCTCGGCCCACCTCTATAATCTTTTCTCTGTTCTTGGTGGGGTTCATGGGCGGCTCGGTCAGAAGGATCTTGCAGTCGCGAGAGTTGATGTTGAGTTTCTCGGGGCCGAAGGTGTAGTCCCACAGGTGCTTCATGTCATCCCAGCTCCTGACGATGCCATTCTCCATGGGATAGTTCACCTCCAACATGGAGCGCAGCTCGCTGGCCTCATCCCCCACCATCAGGTCCTGCGGGAGGTCAAAGGTCAACACTTCAGCAGTGGGCGTTAGCTCCTTCCCTTATCTTCACTATTGTGGCTGGTGTTTCTGTTACAGCCGGCTCACAGCCACCAGGTTTACATGTTAGCACCTGATTTGTCAAAGTATTTCATTGAAATGAGGTGCTGCAGTGTTTAGTTGAGATCCAAACCAGCAAAATCTTAGAACTTCATATAACGTGGCCAGAAATCCCTGATCACTTATTGTCATTATGGCCTCATTTTATTTATTTTTTCACTTTCCAACAGCCGTCCTAACACATCCAAAGAATGACTTGTAGTTACAAGGATTTCAATGTTACCTTTATTTCAATGTTGCCAACTTTAGCTGTGGAGCGGATGATTGGCCGGCCAACCAACGCTGGGAAAATGTGTTCTGGGAAGTTGGAGCCGGCAAAGCCGCACTTGACAAACTAGGATGGGAATGAAAGAAGAAATAAGGAAAAACATGCTTTACACTTTTATTAAATAACACGGTAAAGTACAAAACATGTTCATTGAGTAACATGTTTCACTACAGAAAAATCCTGTAGGTTTCAAGACAGATGTAATTAGACACCGAGTCAGACTTATTAATAACTGTGTATATGAGAATATCATCATATCTACAGACAATAAACGACTGAGGCTGAAAGTCAAATCAATTGATAAAAAGGGACAGTTGACCCCAAAATCAAAAATAGTTACTACATGAGACTGCTCTGAACAAGGTCTGTAGATTATCTATCTGGTCAAAGTACAATCTAGTTTCATTTTTTATATATATATATATATATATATATATATATATCTGGTACAATATAGTTTCATTATATATATATATTGTACTTTGACCAGATATATATATATATATATATATATATATATATATATATACACAAAAACAATCTAGATTGATAAATAGCACTACAGGTAAGAGATGGAGCTATATATATATATTTCTTTTTTATTTTGGGGTCAATTGTCCCTAAAACAATAAATTGTGATGTTCATAATCAAACATCCCGTTAATGCTTATGAACAATTTATTTACATTGTTTCAAAAGTTTCTGAATTGATCTGAGCCGTCTCCATCTTTTACTCACAAACCAAACCTGCAAAAAACATCGCTGCTGTTTTTCTTCTTTTCCAGCTCATCGCTACTAAGATGTAATATCAGTCCTAGTTTCTGAACCCTTTCCAAAGACACGTTTTGATAACACATGTAATAAAAACTATTTCATCTGTGCAGTGTTTCAAAATGACTATTCCTTCACACTAAAAATACTTTTGTTTTGAGCGCATGTAGGAAGTGCACTCAAGCACTGAACTTCAGTGAATGACCATTTTACTGCACAGTCAGTACTTTTTACTTTTTATACTTTAAGTACAATGTGCTGATAATACTTGCATACTTAGATTTTGAATGCAGGACTTTTACTTGTAGTGGGGTGTTTTCATAGTGTGTTATTAGTACTTTTACTAAAGTAAAGAATATGAATGCTTCTTCCACGACTGTGTAAATGTCATCTGAAATTGTTTCCTTACATGGAAGAACTGCCTCGACTTCCGCAACGAATGCGGCTCGCTTTTACTGGCTGCTTTATTTGACTTAATTTAGCATTTTTTTTCAAAAGCTACTGCAGACACACGCGATCATTTTAAGACATGTTTATAACTGTGTTGTATGTATATGATCAAATACTGCACTTTTTAACGAGGGCGGGGCCCTTTGAATTACTGAGCTAACCTACAGTAGATAGCATAACCTAGCTAACTGAAAACAATAAATAAAAAGGAAAACGGTGATTCTGTCGAATTTTTTTTTACATTTTTTTTTTTTAACTCTAGTCCTTTCAGATGGTGCCTGGTGGTTTTGCGTCAAATTCTGAATATTTAATAAACAAAGCTAAGGACACGAAGCTAGCTAACGTTAACTGAGCATGTACGGAAATCACATTAATGTATGTTACGACTTTAACATGTAAACTATTCAGTAATGTAAAAGGTGCTTAAATGCTGCGTTTACTTGAAGGGATGATCTGTTTAGTTTGACTGTGGCTAACTGTCAGTGCATAACGTTACTGACACCAAAGTTACTAAGCTAATTAAAGAAAGCTAAACTAACCGTTAGCTACACGATTCAACAAGACTCCTAAGATACTTTCTTGGCTTTCTTCCTTGGTGTGATATTGATATACATAAACAGCAGAAAGGCAGAAAGATCTGCGCCGCAGATGAATGAGCTGAATCCAGCTGACAGACACATTCCTCACACAACCCACCCAGACAAGCTAACGCGTTAGCCTGTTAGCTCTCTATTACTTCCTGTTTCCAGTTTTCTCTCTGTTTTCGTATCAAACTGCACCGCCGGATCACCAAGCGCGACACAGAGTGAGACTAAGCAGCACCGCCTTTTCTCAAACTTACCCCAGTTCCATTGTCACAAACCACGACTTTTCTCCCTTGACTGTCCATTTTAGTTCCCTGAATCCAGCAGCAGCAGCCTCCTGCCTGAACTCTGACGTCAAGCTAACCAACCGCCGGAAGCCACACACCTAACACTTCAGGTGTGATACCTTCAGAATAAAAGCGCCAAACTGAATACTGAGGTGGAAGAAGTATTCAGATCCTTTTACTGAAGTAAAATGTGTAAAAGTACTAATACAATACTATACATATAAAAAAAAAAAACTCCACCACAGGTAAAAGCCCAGCATTCAAAAGCAAACTTAATTGAAGTTTACACAAAAAATGTATTTAAAGTATCAAAAAAGTGGTTCTCAAGCTTTTTTGATAGTTGAAACCCCACCGAATAACCAGGTTGATGTTCTTTTTAGTGTATAAACAATTTGGCATATGATTACTGTAAGCCCCACAGCTAAGCAAGTGGAAGTCTGTGCTGTGAATTGTTAAATGAGTAGGGCTTAATCAAGAGGGGCTTGTGTAGATGTATCACAAACACGCTCAATTTAAGGCAAATGTTATAATTTCAGTTTGCTCCCTGCATACCTGTTATTCCAAAAGTAATGAAAAGGGAATGAGTATTGCTCAATTTTACAGCACTAATATGATGTAAATTGCTCTATAATTACTGTGTTCAAAAGAGTATGATGATTGAATGTTTTGATAATGAAGTTGGTGTCCAAAGATTATTTTATGCCCCTCATTTTCAAAGACCTTCTGCTGAATTTTGTGGGCTGTAGTGAAAAACATTTCCACATGTAAGGAAGAAATCTGCAGTTAAACTGTTGTTTCACTCTGTCTCTTTTGTTCTCAGTGTAGAATGGCTACAATCAGCTTTCTGCTCTCTGAAGATCAGTTCCTGTGCTCCATCTGTCTGGATGTGTTCACTGATCCAGTCAGTACACCATGTGGACACAACTTCTGCATCAAATACATCAATGTACACTGGTGCCAAACGAGGAGAAGTTCCCTGTGACGTCTGCGCTGGAACCAGACTAAAGGCCCTGAAGTCCTGTTTTATTTTCCAAATAGCCCACAATTAAGGTTTTGTAGGCCTACTTATAAAATAGTCCCTGATACAATAATGGGATTGTGGGGGAAACCAAACAAGAAGACTCTAACGGGTAAATGCCTTTTTTTAATTACGAGGATCTTTGTGGTACAGGAACATATGGGGAGACAAACAAATATGAGTTAATGAAAATGATGTAACTAGCCTCCTGGACCGTCTAATTTATAGGCATAATGAACAACCAGCCTATGTTCTTGATGATTTTGTGGGCAGTGGTGAACAACATTACCACAAATAGGCAAACATTCTGCAATTCAAATGCTGTTTTTCCCACCCTTTTCACTTTATTTTAACAATTTATTGTGGCACACATAACATTTTATATACTATATAAATTATGTGTTACCAAATGATTTGTAAACCTTTAAGAAATTAAAGTTGTTTGTAAAACATATTTAAATGCTATTTAGATATAGTTTATACTTCCGTCAATGGTTAATAATTTTTTTTTCTAAATATAAAATGATATAATGTGTACCCCAATATAGTGTTAATAAATAGTCTTGTGTGCTATTGTAATCAGAATGTGTTATTGTCTCATACTATACAATATATAATGTATAAACCAATTATTTCATACTACACAAACTAATGGTTAAATAACATACATTATAGTATTACTAATAATTAGAAAACATATGTTATTATCATGTCATTGTTTGTTAACAGTAAAATAACTAACTAGCAATTTACCATTCATTACTGATGGTTATTTGCTGAATTAAATCACTGTTTTTCATTAGATCTGGCTTTTTTTCTGGCTCTGGCACAAAACGATGATGCCCTTGGCTGATCCCAACTACACTCTGGTTGCCTCAGTACAGTATTTCAAATTCACTACCAGGTGATTTGACTGGAATGTAATTGTACCTGTTATAATTTCGTAGTACACAGAAGAAACTGAAAGTATATCAGAACAACAGAGTTTCAGTCGAGCTAAGAACATTAAACTCAAGCAGTAAAGTCTATTTCAACAACTGGTGAGTACAAGTGATCCTATTTATATTTCAACAACCATCTTTAATCTTCAGTAATACTTACACAGGATGTTGCTCTCTTTTCATACTGACTCTTGTCAAATAGTTGAGCTACCATAGGTCCCCAATTGGAACATTACGGACCTGTGTTTAGCTCAATTGTGAGCTTGTGTTCCAAATGTATGAGACAAAAGATTATCAATTATTTGATCAAAACAAAATATGAAATTATTTTTGATTTATTTCCACACTTCACTTGTGTTCCCAGTGTGTAGATATGGCTGCATCCGGTTTTCTCCTATCTGAAGATCAGTTCCTGTGCTCCATCTGTCTGGATGTGTTCACTGATCCAGTCACAACAACATGTGGACACAACTTCTGTAAAAACTGCATCACAGAACACTGGAATGTCAATGTCCCATGGCAGTGCCCCATGTGTAATGCGATGTTTACCACAAAACCTGAACTGCTCATCAACACTTTCATCTCTGAGATGGTTGCTCGGTTCAAACTGTCAGTTCAACAGAAAGCCAGCAGCTCAGAGCAACAAGTGTCCAAACCAGGAGAAGTTCCCTGTGACGTCTGCACTGGAAGCAAACTAAAGGCCCTGAAGTCCTGTCTGGTGTGTCTGACCTCCTACTGTGAGACTCACCTGGAGCCTCATCTGACAATGTCAGGCCTGAAAAGACATCAGCTGATCGACCCTGTGGGGAATCTGGAAGACAGGATGTGTACAAAGCACGATAAACTTCTGGAGCTGTTCTGTAAGACCGACCAGATATTTGTCTGCATGCTCTGCACTGTTTTAGACCACAAGATGCATGATGTTGTTCCTCTGAAAGAAGGATATGAAGGAAAGAAGGCCGAGCTGGGGAAGACAGAGGCTAACATTCAGCAGATGATCCAGAAGAAACGACTGAAGATTCAGGAGATGAAACACTCAGTCGACCTCAGTAAGGAAGATGCAGACAGAGAGATAGCAGAAGGTGTGAAGGTCTTTACTGCTCTGAAAGAGTCTGTTGAGAGAGGCCAGGCCAGTCTCATCAACACGATCAAAGTGAAGCAAAAAACAACAGAAACACAGGCGGAAGCTTTCATCAAAGAGCTGGAACAGGAAATCTCTGAGCTAATGAAGAGTAGCGCTGAGGTGGAACAGCTCTCACGCTCTGAAGACCACCTCTATCTTCTCCAGAGTTTACTATCAGAGACAGCTGCTCCACCCACCAAGGACTGGATGGAGGTCAGTGTCCTCCGTCCAACATATGAGGGGACTGTGGTGAGAGCTGTGGCTCAGCTGGAGGAGACACTCAGTAGAGAGATGCACAAGCTGCTTGAAGCTGAGCTGAAGAGGGTCCAGCAGTACGCTGTGGATGTGACTCTTGATCCTGATACAGCAAATCCCTATCTCACCGTGTCTGATGACAAAAAACAAGTAAGTTCTGGTGATGTGACGGAAAATCTCCCTGACAACCCAAAGAGATTTTCTCTCAATCCCTGTGTTTTAGGAAAGCAGAGTTTCTCTGCAGGCAGATTTTACTTTGAGGTTCAAGTTAAAGGAAAGACAGAATGGGATTTAGGAGTGGCCAGAGAGTCGGTCAACAGGAAGGGAGACATCTCACTGAGCCCTCAGAGGGGTTACTGGACTATATGGTTGAGAAAAGGAAATGAGTACAAAGCTCTTGATCACCCTTCAGTCCGTCTCTCTCTGAAGTCTCAGCCCCAGAAGGTGGGGGTGTTTGTGGATTATGAGGGGGGTCTGGTCTCCTTTTATGACGTAGATGCTGCAGCTCGTATCTACTTCTTTACTGGCTGCTCCTTCACTGAGAAACTCTTCCCGTACTTCAACCCGGGTTTGAATGATCATGGTAAAAACTCTGCCCCGCTGATCATCTCTCCTAAGTAGACTGACCATTTTATTTCTTACAGTTAAGACTCCAGTCTCAGAATTGAATTCACAATAATATTTACCATAATATCCTATATTATCTATTATCTATAATATTTTCTTTGATATTCTTTTGTGTAGAAAAATCATCCACCATTCACCATCCATCTGTTAAGTGTTTGAGTCCACCCTGTGATTGTATGATTAATTCAGTTAGGATTTTTTTTGTCAAATTAATAACATATTTAGTTGTTGGTTTGACCTTGTATAAAACACCTGTCAATTATCTTGGGAGTGTTAGCAGGTTTAAATCCGGTATAAAATCTGATGGTCCGGCTAATCTTTTTACAATTACATTTAAATTACACATTGTGTCTTAAATGATGACGAGAACAAGTTGTGCTGAGAAATGTCTCACTTCCTTTTTCTGTGTTTTTGCCACAAGGTTTATTAATGAGTCATGGCCAAAGAAGCCAAAATGTCAGTTGGTTCAGAAAAATAAAACTGGCCAGGCTGTATTAAAGCTGAGCTGAACTTTGACTGACTGATTATAAAGTGAGCCTATCACTTGTTGTAGAAATGTATATTATATGGCTGCTTTGGGGGGAAAAAATTAAGAAATACCAAGTTACAATTTAATTGTCTAATCAATGTACATCTAGAAATGTGTGTAATGTAAAATGCAATTCTGCATAAATACGATATCACTTTGTAATCCATGTTTCTCAAATTAAATACACTTTTTTATATCTCTATAGAAATAAATAAAAGCAAATGGGAAAATGTTTAGATGTGAGTTGTTTTGGATGCACTTGAATTATTCATGTCTAACTAATATCAAAGCTCAAACTGTTTTTAGTTCAAATTTCCACTTATAAATATTTTTTTATATTAACAATGGATCATATGACTCTATGTAATGTGTATGTTCACTCATAATGATCAACACACAGAGAATTATCAGCAACTCTGCAGCACAAATAATACTTGAAACAATAGCATAGTCCTAAAAAATAGTGAGTCCATATACATTGATACAAGGAAACAATGTGGCCCGGGAAAGGGAAGTTTGGGGCCCCCTGCTGGAGCTGTTGCCCCCGCGACCCGACCCCGGATAAGCGGTTGAAAATGGATGGATGGATGGATGGACAAGGAAACAAAAGAATATCTAGTCTGATTCACTTGATGACTGTTGCTCTTTTTTTAGGAAATGACTGTTTTATTCAGAAATATGAATTGAGCTTCTCATGAACACAGTTCACTTCTGTTGTAAAGGCTAACCCTATTACTGTATGTAATATTGATAGCTATATTACCACCTTTCACAATAGAAATCATCGTTGGTGGAATGTATCTACATTCACTCAAGTAGTGTATTTAAGTACAAATTTGAGGTATTTGTACTTGACTTGTATATTAATTTCATGCCACTTAATTTACACCTCTACTTCACTAAATTTCAGAAGGAAATAATGTACTTTTTACTCCACTACATTTACCTACCAGTGTTACTTACTAGTTAAATTAAGATTTGTGTACATAAAACAAATAAAAATGAACGATTAAATGATTGACAAAAAATTAATTCTCAACAATTAAAATAAATTGAGAATTTAAGTTAAAGTTATTTTTCATTCAAAACATTTTTGATGATTCCAAATTCACAAATGTGAAGATGTGCTGCTTTTACTTTTAATGTATTAGTAATAATGTTGAGGTTTAGACTGGGCTCCAGCAGATTAATCCACAATGAAAATAATCATTAGTTAATTGTTTCAAATGAGCTCCACCTCAACCATAAAACTCTGCTTTTACCCTACATTAAAGCACATTTTCCTGATTAAACTAACATAATTTTACATGTTGAATGTAGGAATTACAGTGTGGTGTTTGTATTTTGATTTACATACTTGATCTGAATACTTCTTTCACCACTGAAAATCCTAATATACTGTAGTTTGTATACCTATGCTGCGTAAACGCCCATTGCCATAAGACTACACTACCCATGATTCACATCCTGCGGTATTTCCGGGTAGGTATTGCTGACTGCCATATTTGATTCGATTATGCTGTTCTGCCTGCGACAACCAGTTTAGCCAGTTCTTGACAAAAAAAAACAAAAAACGGTGTCTTTTCTTCACTCCGCGGCCAGCTTTAAGGTTAATCCGCGACGAAGTCCAGCTGCATTCACAGTAGCAACAGTTTATAACCTGTAGTCAACGATGAATCCCGAATAGTAAGTGAGCATTTTTTATGTCGATTATGACAGGTCCGGTTGAGCTGTCAGCTTAGCCGGGAAGCTAAGCTAACGTTAGCTACCCAGGCGGACCGTACAAAATGAACGTCAGCTGCTTTGTCTTCGTTGCTAAGCTAGCGAGCTGTAGTTTTCATGTACGCACTATCAAATGACAGCGTTGATATTCATCACGAAACTCACGTTTGTCAATATTTTCTGGTCAATATAAGACCAATTCAATCGACTAATTATTTGTATTCCGTCAACAATGTCTGTTAGCTCGCTAATGGTAACCGAAATGGAAGTAGCATTGTTAGCTAGTAGGCTAGCTAACCGAATAGCTACGTAGCGTTACCCGGACACTGTTGGGGATTTTGTTATTGAGATAGTTAGGACACATAATGACAGCTTGATAGTTCACATTTCTGTCGGTAAACACGAAGCTAGTCGATATATCTTAACTGATTCGGTGTAAGTATATCGGTAATTTCAGTGTAATTTATCCACCGCAAACAGGAAGTTACTGAGTGTGATCCTGATGATGTGGAGTTAGTTAGGTAACGTCCGTCTGTGTTACTTCACTACAGGACCGCAACTAACGAATATTTATGTTAAAGGTCAAAATGTCGAGTGTTGATGATTAACAGATTAGTCCGTTACTCGGTGGTGGAAGAAGTATTTAGATATTATAGATAATTAAAAGTAGAAATACTATATTGTAAAAAATACTCCGTTACAAGTAAAAGTCCTGCTTTAATAATCGTAAAAGTACAAAACAATTATCATCAACATAAACTGAAAATACCTAAAGCAAAAGTACTCATTATGTAGAAAGTCCAATTTCATTGTAATTTATATTTAGGGCTAGAAATACTGATTATTTTCATCATTGATTAGTTTGACGATTATTCTATCGATTAATCGTTTGGTAAATAATATCAGAAAACAGTGAAACAAGGGGATGCATTTAAATGTCTTGTGTTGTGGGTTAACACCCAAAAATATTCAGTTTTTTATGTTATAAAAATCTCCATATTTGAGAGGGTGAAAACAGCATTTTCTGCCATTTTTAGATGAGAAATTATTTTAACGATTTAATTAATTTACAAAATAGTTGGCGTTAATTTTACTGTCTATTGACTGTGGCATTGTTGTTGCTGCTCTATATATATTATTACTGTATTATAATTATTGATGCAACCTATAATCATACATCAGAATTGATCAGTTAATGTATTTTTTTGTTTTAATAATGTAAATGTGCAAATTACATTAAGTTATCAAATAAATGTAGTGGAGTAAAAGTAATATCTTTAATTTTATTTATTAATTCAACAGTTATGTTTTTATGATGTTATTTATTGTGTAATTATTCTGTTTAGTGCTGAAACGCTTAGTCAGCTGACAGAAAATTAATTATCAGCCATTTTGGTAAGTGGCCAGTCATATTAAGCATTTATCAAGCCAAACATTCCTATGTGCCAGTTTTCTCATATCTGAGCATTTGCTGCCTTTTTCTCTATTTTATATTATTGTAAATTAAACATGTTTTGGGATTTGGACTGTTGCTCAGACAAAAAAAGACCTTGAGTCACCTTGAGCAGTCTGCAAATGAGATGGCCATTTTCCTCCATTCATATAATTGACAGATTCATTTGTAATTTAAATCTTATTTGTAGTCTCAACTCTATTAGCTGGGACTGGGCATTATACTTTGTTTTTAATGTTAATGCCACTATACATTTTTAATTTCAGTACTAAAAAAAACAGCAATGGGTTTTGTTTTTAAAATATATATATATATATATATATATATATATATATACATTTACATTGCCATGGATTAACACATTTTCAAAGTACATGTCTTTTGTTTTTTTTTTACAAAATAATATAATCTACTCAAAACTATCAATCCAATAATTAACTGTAAAAAATCATAAAAAATATATTATTTAAATAAGACAATATCTGATCAAATGAAACGGGTGTAAGAATCTGACCAAACACTCAATACCAAGGTTAATTTACTAATAAAGCACTTGTTAAAAACATTATGAGTCTAATAAGCCTTATATTATGTGATTTAGTGCCATGCAGGTGTTTTTATTATCATTTTGTGTTGTTGTTTTTCCTCATAGTGACTATTTATTCAAACTGCTCCTGATCGGGGATTCTGGTGTCGGAAAGTCTTGTCTGCTTCTCCGGTTTGCAGTAAGTGTCTGTTTTTCCGCCTCTGTTACATAAGAGCGCTGTGATGGTTGATAACCCTGCAGGTATCATATCTGCCACCCAGACCCACCTATGAGTTTGTTTTGTCCTAGGATGATACGTACACGGAGAGCTACATTAGTACCATCGGTGTGGACTTCAAGATCAGGACCATCGAGCTGGACGGAAAGACCATAAAACTTCAGATTGTAAGGAGAACGTAGCGTAATCGGGCTGTAAATAGATAAGTAGTGATAAACTTTGGATTATGTTTCTGTCTGTTGGACTGACGAGCTCTGCTTTGCTTCTTCAGTGGGACACGGCTGGTCAGGAACGGTTCCGCACCATCACATCCAGTTACTACAGAGGAGCTCACGGCATTATAGTAGTTTATGATGTGACGGACCAGGTCAGTGTTTCTCAAGGACAAGTAGCTTTATTCCCACAGATCTTTTTTTTTTTCTTCTTTTTTTTAAACTACAACATGCAGTCGTCATCCAGCCAGACAGTAATGCTCAGAATAATTTAATGTGTTTATTAAGAGAAGATAACACTTTATCTACGGACCATTAAGTTTTACAAGAGAGAGACCAGATAAAGATGCAAAAAGGATAATAAAAAAAAAAAAAAGAGCAAAGCAAATAAAAACATAAGAACTACGCCATTTAATAAAAATGAAAAGCTATATACAGATATTTTTCTACAGTAAGCATAAAAAGCCATAAAAAAGGTTGAAATAAAACTACATAAATGTGCTTTATGTTCAATAATGAACCACAATTCAAAACAAAAAACAAAATTCAAACAAAAAAACTTAAGGTTATTTATTTCTTAATTTCTTTTACATTTTAAAGATTTTGTTTTTTATATTTAAACTGAAAACATACAATGAACACAGACAAGTAATTTGAGTCATCTTGTCTGAAGTCAAGTCACAAGTCTTTAACTTCCAAGTCCAAGTTGCAAGTCATCAAAACCACAATAAAAACATTTAAATAAAAAAACTATTCAGTCAAACATTCAGTTTATTCATATTTCTGATCAAAGCGTCACCATCATGATGCCCTAATAAAAACTAGCATTTTCAAACTTTAAAAAAGTGAAGTAAAAATGATTAATTTGTCAAAATTAATCGTGTAGTATTTAAATATTATAGCCCAATTGATTTTTGAGACTGATCTCATGAGTTAAAACATGGCATAAACAAACATTTTGATAAGTTTGATCATTAAACAAGCTACGCTATAGTGGGCGTGACAATTCAGTGTAAAGGTACATTTCCCCTTGGTGGTCAAACTATGGAATGAAGACACTGTGTCTAAACGAACTCCAACATATTTTTCTGAACTTGAACTACTTTTCTAAATATCGGCTGTTTTATAAGACGATACTGATATCTGTGATCAAATTTAAACAGTCAAATTCCAGTGACATTAAAGGCATCCTGTGGAGTTCTTTTGTGAACAAGTTTTGTCAAAGTATGCTATGTTTTTCTATGTCTTTGAGGCAGCCATGAGTGTCAGTTCATTTCAGTATTTCATTTCATTAAGTATGGAAATCTATTTAATATTAATAAGTAAAAAGATACATCGCTGCCCTGTCAGCATTTTCTCCAGCAGACCTCTTGTGTTTCGTTTCATCGAGTTATAACGGAAACAAGTCTTTGTAGTAATGGCTGTCGTCTTTCTGCTCCCCGTCCTCAGGAGTCCTTCAACAATGTCAAACAGTGGCTACAGGAGATCGACCGCTACGCCAGCGAGAACGTCAACAAGCTGCTAGTAGGCAACAAGTGTGACCTCACCACGAAGAAAGTTGTGGATTACACCACGGCTAAGGTGAGTGGACGGCACGCAGCCCCGAGAAACTTTGTGACACAAATATTCCATTTAGTGTCTGGCAGTTTGTCCAAATATCTGTAGTAAGATAATGAGATATGTTTTAGCTGACTGAGCAGCAGTTTGCCAGCAGTCTGTTTTTTCTTGCCACTGTGGTCTCACTGCCTTGAAAATGTGATGAGCTCAGTTTTTGCTGTGAGATACCAGAGTGGAAAACATGAACTTGTATTCGACGGAGCATCCAGCTGGGTGAACTGTGGGGAACGGTTTAGAAGTTAAAGACTGAGGCATCGTCGTATTATAAGCATCAATAAGTATTGACTTTGTCATTCAGTCAGGTGCAAAGTCATTTCAGTCCATATGTCCCGGACATGTGCCCAAGTCTCAAGCAAGTCCCAAGTCACTTTTTGGTAAATTTAGAGTCAAGTATTTTTTCCCCCCAAGATAGTGCAGTCTTACCAATTTATCTAACCTGTTCAAAAAGTATGACAATGAATTACATTTCTATTATTTTATTGATATCCAGTGAAAAAAATGTGATTAAACAAGTAACTTTATGATACCTTATCCATTTCTTAATTTCTTTTTATTTAAAATATTCCCTCCACATCACTTTTACACAGTGAAATACTGACAGCCAGATTACGACGTAATTCAATTAATAAAAAAACTTATGATTATTTATTTCTTAATTTCTTTAGCATTTTAAAGGTTTAATATTTAAACTGAAAACATACAATAAAAACAGACGAGTCAAGTCACAAGTGTTTTTAATGTCCAAGTCCATTTTAAAACAGTGACTCTGATGAATCTCTGGGTGGTGATGACACACACTCTGGTTTTTCAGGTCACAAAATGAGGATAAAGGCCGCGCCCTCAAAATGACCTAATAAACCATTTTAATTAATATTTCCTGTAAATAACCAGACATTTGAACATGCACAAGGTCCTAAGCAGATGTGCAAATCTACATCTGCCTACGCTGCTTATAGAAGGCACTGGCAAGAGCAAACAACCTGTTTTATATCTCTACAATTGTGTAATTAAAGAAAATAACTATAGAAATATAAAGTGATACTCTTCTTCTAAAGATGACACTTCCACCCGCTGCTCAAAAGGTGGCTGTAAAAAGCTTGAATTCATGTAGGTTTCAATATATTTCAGTAGTGCAATAGTTAAATAGAGAGGAAAAAGTTAACTTAATAACTAAAAAAATAATAATTACAATAAAAATGTGACAAATAACTGTAAAAAAATATGTACAGTATATCTCAATTTAAATACTCCATCTCAAACAGATTAGTTTGCTGTGAAAACTGCAAGATTAAAAGCTTCAGAAAAAGCAAGCTAGTGGACCTTTTTTTTTTTTTTTGTGTGGATACTAAAGACTTTCTCTGGTTAGAATATTTATCTCTTTCAAGTTAGATTGAAAGTGACCGTAGAAACAATTAGTTGGCAAAACAGTTAGTTACCACAAGGTGTATTGAGCAGCAGTACCAGAGCTTTCAATCTTTTCACACAATTTTCCTCAGCAGATATTCCTTTATTTAACTCCTCCCTTTCGTTCTGCAGGAATTTGCCGACAACCTGGGGATCCCCTTCTTGGAGACGAGCGCCAAGAGCGCCACCAACGTGGAGCAAGCCTTCATGACCATGGCTGCCGAGATCAAGAAGAGGATGGGCCCCGGGGCCACGGCCGGCTCCTCGGAGAAGTCCAACGTCAAGATCCAGAGCAAGCCAGTCAACACCTCGTCCGGAGGCTGCTGCTGAGACCCCGAAAAACAGCCACGACTTGAATCCACCCCCGAGCCCACGACCAGTCTCAATGTTACCATGCTCCACAGGGAAAGAAAACCAGAGAGAGAGAGAGGGAATTAGAGAGAGAGAGAGAGGGAAAGAGAGAGAGAGAGAAGGAGGAGGAGGAGGAGGACTTTGAGTGGACCGGTGTGTAAGTGTGTGTGCAACTACAACACCAGATTCCCAACCCACCCTTTCAAAGTCAGCAATAGGACGGTAAGCCCATCCATACCCACAGATCACACTGGGTGGTTCTTTTTTTTTTTTTTTTTTTTCTTACTTTACCAAAACACACTCATACTGGAGAAAAAAAAAAACTAAATGTATACGATTTTTAACAGTGTGTGAAGTTAACCAATGAAAGAAAACACATGTAAACTGATTTTCTTCTTTTTGTTTCGTTTTTTTGTTTGCCCTGCTCTTCCTTTTTGAGTTTGAGTCACTTTTCTAAAAACTGAAGAAAAAAAAATAATTAAACACACAGTTGTCTTTATTTAGCTGTGGATAACAGCATGACTATGGCCCCTGAATCTCCTCAGATATATGAATCGATAAGCACTTCAAATGAAGCACATGCTTAAAAAAAAAAAAAAAAACCAGCATCATGCATGTTCAGAACAGATCACATGCTCCCTCAGTTGCATGTGAGCAGTTGCAGTCATGATGCAGTCATGAGAGCGAGCGGCTTCCTGCTCAAACTACATCCAGGAAACGCTCCGATAACGTCACCTGCTCCAACTTCACAGTGTCGGCCCTAAAAAAAAACAAACAAAAATAAAAACGATGTGCCAGTGCCTTTGTGGCAGGAGATTCACATGACATTTATGCCTTCGGTGCTCTTGTGTTGTCGGCGTATTCCCCTCATATGCCCACTACAGTCGTGACTTCTTACTTAAAGAATCCACTTTGTATGATAGCAGTAAACATTCCTGTATATATCTATATTCGGCTCTGTGTGTGCTCTGCTGGTATTCATGATACAATAAGCATGTGCTACATTGGGAGACGTGACGTCAGCCGTGTGTTTTTTCTCTGCTAATGTTCCTCAACCAACAGCACAACCACAACAGGAGACGCGAAAACTACCATCCCAGCTCGAGAATAATCTATAAACTGTATATATTTATACATAAATGTAAGAAGTGATTCGCAAATTGTGTAGAGAAGCAAGTGAAGCGAATGACATGATAAATAGCTGGAACTAGTAATCTCGGCACGTGATTTGTGGCTGCGGACATGACATTTTTGTGGCACAATGTCTACTATTAAAACAATGAAGGAGATCTTTGATAACTGCTGGTCTTCATCGTCTGTTTTTTTTTTTTCCTTCTGCATGCTTTCCTCACACTTCGGCCTTTTTGTTTCCGGCGTTTTTTTTTCTTCAGAGAAGCATAAGCTGAGAGGAATGATGATCTTTCGCCTAGATTGTAGTTTGACACAGCAGCTTTTATTTTCACAGGCCTCCAATTTTAAATACATGAGCATTAATTTAGGATTTCAAAATAAAACTTCACCCTAAAGTATAAGTCACATTTCACAATATCTACAGTATTTTACAGTTCAGTTTCTACGCGTGAGTTCATGTGAACAAGCCAAATAATGTCTCGGTGGGCTTTTAAAAAATAAAAAAAAAGCTTTATTATGGTTTTATCACTAAGATGACGATAAAAACTGAAAACATGACACATTTTCTAAACTAATGTTTTCAATGAAATTCACAAGAAGTTACATTAAGTACATGCGAACATAAAACAAATGACGAGGTGCAAAAATGAACACAAAGGGACAATAAAGATACATATAAAAATATATACATACAACAATATAATTCAAGGCGAAAAAGCTACAAATGGCTTCACAGCTCCACATTCTCTCAGTCAAGTTAGTTGTATTTATTTGCACAATATCATCACATATTGACCTATTTAATAGTAGATAATATTAATCCTTAAATTATAAATGTAAGTTTTTCAAGACAAGACTACAGTATTGCATTGAGCCAGTTACAGGCTGGTCTGTTAAGAGATTTAAAACATTGAGCTTTGGTCTGTATTGTTTGCTAGACAAGACTAGACTAGAAAAGTATAACATTAATATAATATAGTATGGCATATAAGATATAATACAAAGTGAAATGTAGAATTCTTGTAAATTGTAACAAAAATTCCATAAAATAGTATAATATATAACAAAATGAGTGATTACAGCAACTCTTCTCAATGTACATCTGGCAGGTGATTTATTAAAAAAGAAAAAGTGTAACTTTATCCTTTAAGGGCTTTAAATGCAGCTTAATTACTCTTACTGCTCGCTTCATTACAGTGCTTCACATTAACATGAGTGCAGTGTGTTCAGTGTGACGCTACACACTGCTGCTGGTGTGGCGTGCGGTCACAGCTCCGCACCAGAGGAGGGCGGCGGCGCTGCGGACACAGCAGCAGCTCAAAGTCCTGCTGAGGGTCAGTCTCAAAAAACAAACACAGCTTTAGTCCCAAAATTATAATATATTATAATAATTCTAATTATAATGAAGAAAGTACATTTATGAGTGAATTATAAATGAAAAACAGCAGAAGCACAATCAGTCCAGCTTTCGTTTGACTTCTTCTGCAAGTTGAGCTTTTTACGCTTTTGTTGACACGCGAAGGTTAGCTGTAGCTGAAGAAGACCATGTGATGTGTTTGAAAGCTCTGGAAAAAGCCGGTAAGCAGTGGTGGAAGAAGAACTACATTTTTTCACTTCAAAAAAAGTAACAATACCACCGTGGAAAAGTACTCAAGTACAAGTAAAAGTCCTGATTTCAAAATTTTACTGAATTAAAAGTATTAGCATCAAAATGTACTCAAAGTACTCACTATGCAGAAAAGCCCATTTCAGAATAATGCGTATTATATTGTTGGATCATAATCATAATATTGATATCTTCATCACTTTAATGTAGCAGCTGATAAAGGTGGAGCTTATTTAATTACTTTATATACTGCTGGGTAGTTTGTGAATTGATTTAATGGAAACGTTAAAGTTCTAAGTATAATATATTAATCAAAAAACCCATATAGTATAAAAATAAAACACTTACAGGGAACATTTTACTGCACAATGACATTTTACATTTCATACTTTGACTACATTTTGCCGATAAATACTTTTACTTCAGTAAGGTTTCTACTTGCAGTGCAGTATTTTCCCAGTGAGTTTTTAGTACTTTTACTTCAGTAAACGCTCTGAATACTTCTCCCACCACTGCTCTGCACCCGCGTCTGGTCTGGTGTTAAAGTGGTCGAGCTTGTGTTCAGAAACAGTGTTTTCTGTGTGAACCCGTCCTCCCTCATTGACCAGCACACTCTGATTATATTAAGCAATAAAAAAGAAAAAAGGGAGCGTGAGCTCAGCACTGTGTGTGTCGCCCCCCCTGAACCCCCAAGTTTGCTTTCAGCTGCAAAACAAAACCCGCAGTGAGTAGAGAGAGATGTTTTGGTGTGAAGGAATGGGAGGGAGCTGTGGTGGAATGAGGGGGGGGTTGTATATCTGAGTAGCTGGGTCTGTTTGCCGGCTTCGTTTGTAGCTGGTTGCTAGGTGATGGTAAAGTTTGGGGTGGGGGGGGGGGGGGGGGTGGGGTTGGGCGTCTGTGACAGCTGCAGAGACCGAAATCTTTCACCCCACTGCTGCTGCTCCATGTGTGAAGTTCAGTCTCACAGTCAGTCTGCTGCCCACCAGCTGATGTCTCGCTGTAAAGAAACAAACACACACACACACACACACACACACACACACACACACACACACGCTGCAGGCCTCATTAACACCGGCTGAACACTACAAACAAACTGTGATGTGTCAGGACTGCTGTGTAAAATGCAGTGGTGGAAAGTAACTAAGTACTGTTTACTCAAGTATGTACTTGAAGTACACATTTGAGGTACTTGAACTTTACTTGAGTCTTTTCTTTTTATGCCACTTTATACTTTTGCTGCACTACATTTATCTTTAATTTTTTTGCAGACAAAACCGTACGAACGTATAAAACGTGATATTTTGTCATAAATGTAACTACTATTTGCAATTATTTTGCCGCTTGAAGCTTTGGTGTAAGAACATTTCATGGTTCCACATTTGCTGCTTGTCCTTTTAAGACATTTAATAATTGTAATGACTAACAAAAAGTGATGTCACAGAAAACCACACACGTGTATCTGAGCAACCTCCGCCTGCAGCCGTCTCTGAAAGACGTCTCCTCACATGACTTCTTCCTTCCACACGTCGTACTCTGACTGACTGACAGCTGTTGGTGTCGCCCGGTGGAGCACAAACATAACAAGCTGACGTGAACTCTCTGTTGACTCTTTACGTGATCCACATACATCCTCCGAGTTCATAAACAGTGACAGTCCTGGCTGTTTTATGTGTGTGTGTGTGTGTGTGTGTGTGTGAGAAGTTTAACCCCGTCATGACTTAATAAAGCTTTTTCTCCTAGAGATCGGTGTCACATGAAGAAGTATTCTTTTAGTTTGTGAGGAATTTAAAAGAGCAATCTGGCAATTTTCCTTGTTTGGTCGGATCTCCTGCAGACAGATTTCTAACATTGTTTCAAGTTGTTTTGCAAACACTTTTTTTTGTGTTTTTACAGCAGATTGAAACTGTCTTTGCAGATGATTTATCATCAATTCAGTAGCAGACAGTTACTTGTTTAATTCCTTGAAGCTAGGGTTTGTAATCTTGAGAAACCAGCAAGTGTACGGTAGATTTGGAAAGTATCCAACCAAAGAAGAAAACTCGCCAAAAAGTAGCTTGCAGCACTAGCTCCAAAAGTCGCTAAATCTAGTGGAAAAAGTTGCCAAGTTGGCAACACTGAGCCCGTCCCCTTCAGGCCTCCAGAGACTTGCCCCCAAAATGATCCTACTTGCACTCAGTGCGCGGGCAGAGTGCGCACAGTCCTGAGACAGACACACACACACACTACTCTGTTATTCTCACAGCATTTGATTTATTAATTGCTGTCACGATGTAAAGAGACTTTCAATCCAACAAAAACTGTTTTTGAAGAAGTTTACCAACCCTAGCTTTAAGTTAAAGTCAAAATCTTGAAGATTTTCATTTAAGTAAATGTCTGTTCAGTCACTGTATTGCAGGATGAGGTAACACTGTGGGGACTGAGCCAGCGATGGAAGTGAGATCCAAAAACGCACCGCGAGGGGACCGTCGGCCCGACACTAACCGACGGCGTTTAAAGCGCCTCTGTTCTCGCTCCGCGCTCGTCCTCCTCTCTCCCTGACAGCAGCCGTGTGTTTGAAGCAGTGACTCAAAGTGAGAGAAAAGGAAAACATGCTGATGGACGGACGCCCGCTCTCCAAAAACCACACACTGCTACTTTCCTGGTCCACCTCGCTCTCTGCAGAGGGGAGACGGCTGTTTGGGAAGCTGTTGGAGGATCCACCTGTTAGTTACCTCCATGGCAACGGCGTAAACATTTAGTGGTGCGTGTTACCTGACACACACTGTACGAAGCCACAGGTCTGTTGTGTGGAGACTCTGAGGCACACACACACACACACACACACACACTGAATAGTGAGTTCATAAAGGAGGACAGGAAAAGCACTTTTTTACACTTTCACAGCAGTCTTTCCTGGACAGCCTGTGAAAATCTAAAACGTTTCATTGCTGTACGGTCGTGTACTTGTACGTTGACATACTGTACACTGGAGATCGGGCTGGGCGATGTGCCAATAAATATTGTGACATGATAGAGATTTGTCAAATCCTTATGCAGAGTTGTGAGTCCCCTGGCTGTGTTGGAGTATTGCAGACTTTGTTGCAAGTTTAAAATTCACTAAATTGACCTAAAACAATAAAAAAATTTAAAAAACGTTGCACATACAGTTATGTTATTCAAACATGCATTGCAAAGTGTTATAAATCTTCGCTAATTAAAGTCCTTTTCAGATGTTTTTTGAGCTACGATGATGTAGATGTTGATTGTGTTGAGGTTCTTCCAAAGTGGTCCTGTGTTTCAATAAATATTTATTTAGGGAAAATATGACGATACGGAAGATAAAAGTCCAAAGTGTGTCTTGTAAAATATGAGTGAATGTCTGAGAGAGACTTTAAAAAGTTCTTTTGGTTCGATAGATGCACTGTACGGCTAAAAGTATGTGGACACCCCTGTCTCGTAGGCGCCATTATCTGGGAGGAGTTTACTTTAGTATTCTGCCAGATCAGTGGTGGAAAAACAATCAGATCCTTTACTTAAAGGGACAGTGTGCAGGATTTTGGTGGCATCTAGCGTTGCAGTTGCAGATTGCAACCAGCTGATTTCCGCTCCGCTCACCCCTCCCGCACAACGAGCCGCCGAGTGCAAAACCGTGACCACGTTTGTGTATCTTTCAGCACGTTCAGGTAATGAAGAAAATCGCAAAAATGCCCTATCTAGAGCGTGTTTGCTTAAATCATAATTCATCTTTCTTTTCCTTCTATTGTTGCATCTCGTGGTCCTTCACGCAAACGCTCCAAATCCAGGCAGATAAAATAAAAGCTGAGCTTCAATAATGACTAAAAACTCCTGGCAAAGCTGACACACATAAGCTGCTGTCAGTTGCATATTTCACTTTTCTCTATCTCTCTATCTGTCATCCAAATCCTCCAGATGGTAATTGGTGCAGATACTAATTAGGAAACAGCCTTACCTGCTCACCGTGAGCTCGTCTGTGAGGCTGCCATCGCTGTTTGTTTGATGGCGTGGAGCTCAGCAGCCACAGACGGGATTTCCACGTCTTCACTCGCGTGTTCATTTAAAGGGGGTCAGCTGCTGGTTCTGCTTTTTTATTCTGGCCATCTGGCTGCAATTATGCCGCGCTCGGCCGGACTCCGGCCTGACCAGCACGTCACGGAACAGCTGCAGCAGGATGCTCATCACGTCACACTGAGAGGCGCATCCACTGTGAACTCTTAGGGTGAAGCTTTTCTTGGAATATGAAACTCAGTTTTAATTTCTGGCAGAAGGAGAAGAAGCAACCGCGTGTTCGGTCGAATTCGCCTGAACTTAACTTAACTTACTTAACTTAACTAACTTAACTTAACTAACTTAACTTTCCTCAGTCACTGAGCGTCAGCTGTGCCACACTGCTGGAGTGGGAAGCCAGAAGAAAAGTCAGCTCACCTACAAATAGTTCATCACAAACGGGATTTCACGGAGCTTTAAAAAATAATAATCATTGTGCAGCAGCTGTGATTAAAGGACTCAAAACTGTAAATGTCCCCGCTGTGGGATGAATAAAGGTTTTTCTGAAAACACAAAGTTTCGTGACTTGCAAACTTCTTTCTCCGTGTCCCTCCTTTCCAGCGTCATTCTTCCCTCTATTCCCCAGGCCCCTTCACTGCAGTTTTACATCCATCCACCGGATGCCCTCGGACTTACCCTCCTGTCCCCATCACCTGACCTTCCCCACCCCTCCACACACCTGACCCCACTCACCGGTGCTGCAGGTATTTACCAGTCCATTTTCATTCTCCCCCTTGTTACTTCTTCCTCGTTGCTTTCTTGCTTTGTGCGTTTGCGGTAGAGCGTCTGTATTCAGCCTACTCACTCTGTGTTTGGGTCCTGTATGTCCCATCATGGGCACATTTTAGGCTGTCATGACCAGGCGGGAACCTTTTTATGGCTCCTGAAAAAGCCGTGGCCGCCCAGATTTCTGGAGTTGCGGGGGAAGACTCAGGCAAGGCTGTGCTTTTTAATGTTTCCATCTGAAGCTGTGGGTACTACATGGTCCCTGTATTGTATTTAAACTGGTCTGTGACAAGGTAAGAAGGCACAACTCTGCTCTTCTCTGAGAATGCAGGGACGTTGTGCTGAAATTTAACTTCCACCCGAGTGGTGTGAAAACCTAGTTAGAGCAAAATGATGTGACTTTGGAAAAACTTCATGAGCAGTGAGACACATTCTTCACATGTCCAACACACTTTGAGTTTACTCGGTCTGCTTTAACCAGTAGCTTATGGTGGCTATAAAGTTAGCAGACTCCTTTTGCTGACTGGGCACATTTACAATACTAAAAAATAGTGCAATATATGACACACAGCATATTCACACGGCGATAAAAATAAACGTTCAGTATCATGACTGGGTCTTTCTTTTGATACTAGCTGAACTAACAAACTATAGCTAGACCAGACTCACACACACACTCACACACACACACACACACACACACACTCACACAAAAACTAATATGAGTTCCTGAAATCTTATTTGGATTTTGCTCACTGTTGTTGAGGAATAGGGTAAAGCGTGCTTATAGATTAGCAAGACAACAAACTAACAAACAAATAATCTCGTATTATGGGGGCTAAGAATATTTTGGATAGGTAAGAAAAACAGTGCACAAAGAGCTCGTCAGACTAACTGTGGTTTGGACGTGTGCCGTAAGTAGATCAAACTCTTTCCCTCTGTAGTAAACAGCAAACGACTCACTCTCTCCGCTTGAATATTACTGAGATGTGACGTCCAATGCTGAATAACTGAAATGCTTCACATAGTTGTGGTTTTTCACTCAGCAGGAGAAGCAAGAAAACAGTCGGACGGACAAACAGACTGATGTTCAGACAGAAAACGCAGCAGCAGATGGACTGAACTGAACTGAACTGAACTGAACTGAACTGGACTGAACTGATCTGAACTGAACTGGACTGAACTGAACTGAACTGAGAGCTCTTATTAAAATAAGACTGTTTTGTATCTACAGGAAGCAGCAGGTTAACAGTGGTGGTACATTTAATCCCGGCTGAAGTTGAGTGATATTTATTTACTATGAGAGAGGCGGGCCTGCTGTTAGTGAGGCAGCGGCCGACACTGTTCGACAAAATGATGCACTGCCGGACCTTTAAAGGCATCATGAAGCGCAAAGTTGATCCATTTTATGAATTGTGTTCAACATCATATTATTTTTAATTATTTTTAAGTTTTTTTTTTTTTACATTCAAGCTTTTTTCATGAAAATTAAGTCGTTTTTTTTTTTTTTTAAAGATTTTTTTCCATGAAAAGTAAAGTTTTT
>CALSCE010010695.1:1384700-1396367 GCA_943593645.1 Bovichtus variegatus | reverse complement strand
TTTTTTTTTTTTTTTAAAGATTTTTTTCCATGAAAAGTAAAGTTTTTTTTTCACATCAAAGCTTTTTTCATGAAAATTAAAGTTTTTCTCACATCAAAGCTTTTTTCAATAAAATTAGGTTTTGGTTTTACGTTCAAGCTTTTTTTCATGAAAATTAAGGTTTTTTTCACATCCAAGCTTTTTTCATTAAAAAATTTAGTATTTTTTTCTCATCCAAGCTTTTCTCATGAAAATTAAGGGGGTTTTTTTATAAATTTTTTTTTTTCATGAAAATTAAGTTGTTTTTTTTATAATTTTTTTTTTCATGAAAATTAAGTTGTTTTTTTTAAATACATTTTTTTCCATGAAAATCAAGTTTTTTTTTAAACATATTTTTTTCCATGAAAATTAAGTTTTTTTCACATCCAAGCTTTTTCCGAGAAAATTAAGTTTTTTTTTTAAATACATTTTTTTCCATGAAAATTAAGTTTTTTTCACATCCAAGCTTTTTCCTTGAAAATTAAGCATTTTGACATCCAAGCTTTTTTGAAGAAAATTAAGATTTTTTTTAAATAAATTTTTTTCCATGAAAATCAAGTTTTTTTTTAAATATATTTTTTTCCATGAGTTTTTTTTCACATCCAAGCTTTTTTCATGAAAATTAAGTTTTTTTTTTTTTTTTACTTAAAGATTTTCCGTGAAAATTGAGTATTTTAAAATCCAAGCTTTTTTTATGAAAAAATTTAGTATTTTTTCACATTCAAACTTTTTTCAAAAAAATTAAGTTTTGTTTTTACATTCAAGCTTTTTTCATGAAAATTTACAGTTTTTTCTCATCCAAGCTTTTTTCATGTAAAAATGTAAAGCTTCTGAAATGTCAATATTTGCTGCTTTTCCTTTTAATAATGTTAATGTATAGTAATAATGTCGAGGTTTGGACAAAACAAACATTGTGAAGGTGTCACTTTACTTGTGACGACATGTCTCACTATTTTCACAGTCACGTCATTTTCATCCTCATCAAACTCTTCAGTGAGTTCTGCTCCTGTGTGGAAGTGTTGAGTCTCTAAAAGGTCCCACAGTGAACCATTATTCTGTCAGGGTGCAGTGAACACCGCAGCACGCGCTGCATCAAGCTCGTCACAGTGAGCAAAGCATGTTGGACATTTCCAGGTGGCCTTCAAAGTAAAAGTAAACTTTCTCAAAATAATTAACTTAGCGACTCAAAATAATGACTTAGTATCTCAAAATAATGCCTTAGTATTTTAAAATAAGGACTTAATATGCTAAGATAATGACTTAGTATTGCAAAATAATGACATGGTATCGCAAAATAACGATGAACTTGAAAAAAAATAATGACTCATTATCTCAAAATAATGATTTAGCGTAGCAAAATAATGACTTAGCATAGCAAAATAACGATTTAGCGTAGCAAAATAATGACTTGGTATGACAAATAACGATTTAGCGTAGCAAAATAATGACTTAGCATAGCAAAATAATGACTTAGCATAGCAAAATAATGAGACATCTCTCAAAATAATGACTCAGTGTCTTAAAATAATGACTTTGCATCGCAAAATAACGATAAGCTTTCTCAAAATAATGACTTAATACCTCAAAATAATGATTTAGTATGACAACATAATGACTTGGTATTGCAAAATAATTAAAAACGTTTTCAAAATAATTACTCAGTATCTAAAAATAATTACTTAATATCTCAAAATAATGGCTCAGTATCTCAAAATAATGACTTCATATCTCAAGATAATTACTTAGTATAGCAAAAATATTGACCTGGTATCGCAAATAACTAGAAATCTCTCAAAAATAATGACTCAGTAGCTCAAAAATAATGAGTTAGTATCTCAAAATAATGATTTGGTATTGCAAAATAATTGAGAACTTTCTCAAAATAATGACTCAGCATCTAAAAATAATGACTTAATGTTTAAAAATAATGACTTAGTATTGCAAAATAATGACTTGCTATCGCAAATAAGAAAACATATCACAAATTAATGACTCAGTATCTCAAAATAATGACTTAGTGTCTTAAAATTACTTGTTTTTGAATCATTATTTTAAAACAAGTTTCATATTCTGAGAAACTAAGTGATTTTTTTTAGATACAAAGTCATTATTTTGCTATAGTACATCATTATTTTGAGATATTAAGACATTATTTTGAGATACTAAGCCATCATTTCAAGAAAGTTTGTCATAACGGTTTACAGGATCTATTTAATTTTTTTTGCCATACATTGCCATACAAAGCAGTGAAAATAACCGGAAACCGCTTTTATTTTGAAGTGTCTCACCGGAAATGATGTTAATGGTGGTTCTTGCCGTCTTGACTTGACTGCAGCTTGACTCGCGATCCTCGGTGACACATCTCCTCCTCTCCTCCTCGTCCACCGCCTCCTCCTCCTCCGCCGCTCCGCTTCGCCATTGTGTGTGGAGCTCGGTGAGTGTTGAGGTCGAGGCAGCCGCCGGGGGAAACGATGGCGGAGTAGAAACAAACAAACAAACAAACAAACGGACTAACGGCTTGTTTCTCCTCCATCTTCTTCTTCTCCTTCCTCCTCCTGACCGTCTACCGCTCCCGCTCCTGGCCTCACCGACGACACCCATGCAGCAGAGGAGACCCTGGATGGGACTAGCTACATGTGGTGAGTGACAGACCAGCACCGACCACCGGACACCGACACCTTTAATACACAGAAACTTGTCTCCGTGCTGCCTCACCGGGGAGCCGTTTGTCCGCTGTGAGCCGGCAGAGTGAGAGCCGTTAGTGGTGTAACTTATGGGGAGAAAACTGCTGTTGGTGGGTTGTTTAACGTAATTAGTGTTTAAAAAAAAAATTATAATTATATCGTAGTTCACATATTTATTCAAACACCGGTTAATAATCAGAAAGAGTGAGGTTTTTATGTAAAAAAAAAAAAGAGAAAAAAAAAAAAAAATGAAATGAGAACAACCGCTTTTCTCAACGGTGCTGTGTGGAGGCTGTGGCCGGGTGCGGGTGCCTGGTGGCCGGGCAGGTGGCGGGGAGCAGCCGGTGGCCTGGACGTCCCGGAGGGTCTGGAAACCAGCTGCTGCTTTGACAGCTGCATACTGCGCTCACTGTGTCAGCTGCAGTGATTTATTAATACTGGAGTGAAGTGACCGTGTTATAAGCAAATCTTTAGGTCAGAGAAATTATGAAAAAAACGGCAATAATGTTTGGAAAACTTGGTTATTTAAGTTGGTTTGTTTCTGTAACTTTTAATGCAAAAATCCCAAACATTCCCAGGTTCCAGCTTCTCAGATGTGATGATTTACTATTTTTATTTCTTATATCTGACAGTAATTTAATCATCTTCAAGTCATTCAGATAAAACAAGCACATTGAAGACATTACAGTGGGTTTGTGTAAACTATTTAACACTTTATAGACTAAACAATTCATTGATCTATCTATCTACAGATATAATTAACATAATCTTAAATTACAGCCCTATTGTACTTAATTCTATTTATGTGTTTTGTATTATCAAAAAACATATCTGTCATGTCCCCATCTTTTTGTAGAATAAGTAATTATTAATTAACTTCAATATTTAAAAATATATCTTTTTATATTTATGTTTATGGATATTAAAGAATTGTGACCAAATATGTTCTGAACTACACTTTAGCCTTTAAAACTTTTTTTTGCACCACCAAAAGTATAATAAACTGTATTAAACTTTAATCAACATTAAATGAAGTAGTGTGTGCTGTGGACGAGCCTGTATTATGAAAATTAAATGAAAGTTTGCCTGCCACCAATGACATATATACATTATTACATATGTATTCCTGTAATGCAAGTTATTGTAACTTATCGGCCAGTTAACGTGGATACGATATGTAGATGTATCGCTAAAATCAGCCGATAATATCAGATGACGTGTCAGTCTCTATTATCGATTAATCTATTGTTGGCTTTGTCAATTAATTAGCAATCTGTGTATTCTATAAATGGCCAAAAGTAATGATATCTTGACTAGAATGATCTTATATGAACAAACCCATGGTAAGGGTAATAAATCCATATTTATATTTGAAAAAGCAGAGTTAAGAAACATAAAACTCCAACTTGATGAAGCTGGAACCAACAAATATTTTCTTTTTTTAAACGTCATGCGTCAAATCCAATGGTGATCAGTGTAGTTTAGTCAGTATAATTTAGTTCATGGGTGCACTACAGGTAGCAGTTTGTTGGACGTGAACACACCAGTTTGGCAGAAGCGTATATCCACCTGGTTAAACTTTAGTTTTTATGACAAACACATAAAAATGAGGCCACAAGAACATAAAGAGTAAAGTGTAGACATGATTTGCATTAGTTACAGATAGACGGCGTGTAAAATCAAGTATCCAAGAGTCGTGTTTACACTGGTTGTGGTGACACAGATCTGCAACTGGGGGGGTCAAAGGTCAGCGTGCTGTAAGTTTCCTGGTTTGGAGTCGAGGTTTAAAGGGAAGAATGTGGTCGGTGGAGCAGCAGCAGTTTAAAAAGTGGAGCAGGCGGAGTTACAGCAGACTGACAGACGTTCACTCTGCTCTCCGTACAATCAGCACTTTGTGTGTATTATGTAAGACTTCGACATTGGACTCACACACTCTGCAGGATGCCAGTTACACTCAACTCTGACACCAGATGACTGAGTCAAGAAGAAGATGTTGAGACACAGCTGTGGTACTTCTCTGTGTCGTGCTAAAAAGATTAGCTGATCAAGTTAATCGATCTCTTAATTTAAGTCATTTATCAAGCCATGCTAGCTGCACTGCGAGGCTGCAAGTTAAACGCTAACATCAGCAGGCCTCACAAAGACAATGCTAACAGGCTGATGTTTAGCAGGTATAATGTTTACCATGCAACACTTATTACTTTAAGAAAATATACATAATTTATCACAAGGGAAATTGTTGCACAGCCGTTGCAGTACAAAGTAGGAAAGCGTGAAAATATATAGAGGGCAAGTAAAACGAAATCTAAACTAGAAGGGCACTCAGAGAGCACAGATAAACCAACAAACCAAACCAAAAACATAACTTTCATAAGAAGATAAAGATTATCAATAAAGTGCATAAACAAATGTACACAATGCACACAATTATTAGCAGTCAACACAAAGTACAGCTGAGGCTGAATGTCATTAGTCTTGCAGGTATTTGGTCATAAACCAAAGTGTTGGAAACAAATCAATTGGTTCTCATCAACTCTGAGAATCACACATTAACAGACCTGATTTTTTAACATTAACTTTGACAAAACATATTTTATTCCTTTTTTTTAAATTTTGGTGCAGTTTTTTGGTTGTAAAGTTTAAAGGTTCAACGTGTAATTGTGAGCCTCCTGCTCCAAAGAAACAGGGCGCAGTATTTAACCTCTAAACTGGTCCATACAATCTGTAATGTTCATATTTTTGTTGTAGTAGTTTGGTATATTTATTGTATTCTAATGTATTCTTTGTATTGTGTATTGCATTTACTCCTGTGTGACGCCTGTCAGTCAGTCAGCAGGTCAGAAAACTCTGATCATCTTCACGTGATCGTCTGTGTTCACTGATGTTAACCGGAGCTGTAGTCCGTGTAACGTTACCTCAGTTTGTTTATTGGACTGAATCCAAAGTGTCCCGCGTCTTCCCGGTGTCTTAACGTCAACACTGTCACGTCTTCACACTCCGCTGATAATGTTACTTCATTGTCTTAACTTAATTCTGGCATATCTTACACATTCAACCTTTAACTTAAATGATTTTGGATTCACTTTCTTTACACACTTCAGTTATGACCTTCATCTTTTGTAAGCGTCAAACAAAAAAACATGGCAATTTCCCATAAGCTTCGGTACATTATGCACATTTTCTGTAACATCAGACTGAAAAGTTTTGTGGCTGACACTTCAATGACTCAAGAAACTAAAAGATAAAAGACGCTCGTATCTCAGTTTCTGTTTGAAATGGGAGCAAAAATCTTTAAGATGAAGTGACTGCTGCTGCTCACTGTACATGATGACTCACACACACACACACACGCACACACACACACACGCACACACACAGTGGGGAATATCCTGCAGTGTGCTGGAGGCGTCAGCAGCAGCAAACACACAGGATTTCTCTTCTGCGAGTAAAGTCCACCTTCACTTCCTGGAGTCTTGCTGGAGTTTCCCTTTAAACACAGTTATCGACACCAATAAGGAACAGACTCGTCGTCTCATAGTTTTTATAGCTGACTAATTACTAATAACACACAAAACAAAACCTTCACACTACAAAGTTATAGAAGGCAATAGGCTGGAGTTTAGACTTTATTTTAGTATTTTGTTGACATGAGAAGAATCAGAAAAAGGTGTTGTGCGCTAAAAAACCTATATATTATAGATTGCGGGCTTAGAATGAGGAAAATATCTCCTTTTTCTCTGCCTGAGTGCTGTAAATAAAAGCGTCTCTTTAAACAGGTCAGTCAGCAGCAGCATGTTCCTACATGTCAGGCTGAGCAGCGTGGGCGGACACACACACTGTTAGTCAGGTAGACAAATAGACACACACACACGCTAAACCTCTTTCCATAAACCTCAAATCTGAGAGAATAAAACACCAACAAAAAGCATCTTCTCTCCGTGGTGTGTAGCATGTTCAAACTATTACTGGTACATGTTGAATAAGCGACGTTGGTCTCTTTGTTTTAGGAGAAATTAAGCTTTTCTCCAATGGTATATGGATTTGGTATTGTTTGTATCGTTGATTCCGATACCTGAGTTATTGTACAGCTGCCAAAACAATACTTTTTGATACTTTACCTTTAGGAATATAAACATGCTTTTCTGCAAAACTTTTTTTCCATTTAAAACCTAGTTCTCAAATGCTAAGTGTTGCCTTAACAGCAGAAGCGGTGCCAGAACGTTGCCTAAATAAAATAAAATACAGTTATGACAGTCATGTAAATCATGATCTGATCAAAGATTTTTAGGATTTGTCAATAGAGCCAAATTCTTTATTTAGTTTTTCTCGTTTCTTATATCTGTTGGCTCATAAGTTAACCTGTTAATCAGGTTATTTCCTGTGGTGAGGCATCCATCAGCTACGCTCTGTGATCAGCTGCACTGACATTTTAAATGTTACCACGAGAAAGTCGGTGGCAACAGGAAGTTGTTCGTAACTTAACTGACAGACAGACAACGTCCAGACTGGAGCTAATAGAATAGTCGATGGACAGAAAAACATTTTTCCCAACTATTTTTATAATCGATAAATACTTAAAGTGATTTTCCAAGCAAGAATGGCAGTAAATGCTGTTATTTGGATATTTCCTGCTTTCTTTTGTTTTATATCGAATTAAACTGAATATATTAGTTTTTTGGATTTACAAAACAAGATTGTTAAGGCTTTGCTTTGGACTTTGAGAACTGGGAGGGACATTTGACACTTTTTTCTGACTTTTTATAGATCATACGATGAATGGATTAATCTAGAAAACAATCGGCAGATTAATTCACAATGAAAATAATGGTTCGTTATCCCGAGGCCAAACTACAGTCATCGTTATCCTCAACCACACCAAAACCCGAGGCCTTTAGGGCTGCAACTAACAGTAATATCCATTATAAAACATTGTTATAATTTCCCACAGCTCAAGGTGACATCCTCAAAGCGCTTGTTTATATTCGACAAACAGTTCAAAACACTTTATGACAAAGAAAAGCATCAACTTTTCAGAGGCTGTGAGCACATAATATTTGACATTTTTGCTGAGAAAAACACTAAAACCTTCGATTATTCGATTATTATAATAGTTGCAGATTTATTTGTCGGTGGACTTATCTATAAAGCGGCTCACCATTGCATCTCAAAAGCCCTTCCTTTTTATACTTCTGTGAAAAAGGCTGGCCTAACGTGGAAGTATATTTGAATCAAGCAGCTCTAGAGTGAAGTTTGTGTTGTCGCTCCAAAGTGGGAAGCGTTTGGTTTTGTTCCACACATAAAGCCACATGTCCCACCTGCACAGAGAGCAGATAGTGATCACAGTTTATTTAGGAAAAACCAAGATAAGAGCTTTTGTCTGTAATCTGGATTTGATCTTTACATCTCCCAACATTATTCACCAAAGTGCCCGATCATAACTGTGAACGCAGAGTGAATAAAAACGCTCCGCAGCGCCGCAGCAGCAGACTCAGTGTCCACTGGATGCAGCTCCTGCAAAGTCTGCAGCTCCTGCAAAGTCTGCCCTGCAGGAGTCGGTTTGTAGAAGAAAAAAGGAAGATGGCGGTCGGTGGTGTGTGCTGCTGGCTGTCGTCAGGATGACTAAACACTGAAGCCTGCTGAGCAAGAAATTCCTGTGAAGGAGGCAGCTGCGGCTCGGTGAAACAGCTCCCCACAGTGTGATCGTAACGCGCTGACCTCAGTGTGCAGCGGCAGACGCCGTCCTGTCACTGAAAAGTCACAGGTTTGATGCACTGAATGTTTCCTTACATGTAAAGTCGCACCTGCGGAGTGGTTACATGTGAAAGTGACACTGAAAGTGAATATAAGTTTGTCTTTCATTTACGCTCAAACAGCTGATTTACAAACAAGTCCAGACAAGTCACATGACGCTGAAGTTGCTGGTTTATTGGACAGGAGAGTTCTCTTTGCTGTGACTAATTTTAATACCAGTCAGGGTTAATTAATGTTTCTCACGCCACGGGTTAGTTTGTTAAAAGACTTGCAGGTGTGTCACTGTGGTTTGAGTTTAAATGGTGTCATTTAAAACTCTACATGTGATCAGTGGGAACATAAGCCAATTTTCATAATATTAATTGGCACAACTATTTACATAATCTATTTATTTTTTTATTTTAAGCAAAAATGTGTTGATATTTTTTTTAGTATTAACAGTAAAGTAAAGTGAATATATTTGGGTTTTGGACTGTTATGACAAAACGAAACATTTGATGACGTCACTTTAGTCGTCAGGAAACCTCCGGGGTTTTTGTCCATCAACCAAACGATTCATGGAGAACATAATCGACACATTATCCGCTAATAAGAAAGTGATCGTTAGTTGCAGCCGTACTGCAGATACAAACTGAAAAACCGACATTAAACGCGGCTTATATTTTATTTAAAATGAGCAGACGCAGGTAGCTGTGGTCACCTGGTCATGAGGTCATGTGATCACATGGGTTTATACTGCAGCTCCAGTCTGTGCTCTGAGAGCTGAGCTGCTGTAACACAACACCAGCTCTCATAGTTTACTCAATGGAAAGGTATGCGACACACACACACACACACACACACACACACACACACACACACACACACCTGACGTGTCAGATCTCCTTGACAAAGTCTTTTTTTTTTCCTAGAAATGCAGTGTTTCTGAAACTATTTTTGGATTTTTACTTCATCAGACAGACAGCTGGCAGAGGGGGAGGAAGGGGGAGGAAAGGAGGGGGGGGGTAACATATTTGAACCTCAGCCAGATGATCCAAAGTCAGTCACAAGATACAGTTTTGATTTGGGAAGATTCACGATCACAGTTAAGTATCATTAAGGAAAAGACAGCGAGACATGGGGGGAGGATGCTTCTCTCCCTCTTTCTCTCCCTCCCTCCCTCTCTCTCTCTCTCTGTCTCTCTCTCTCTCTGTCTGTTCCTGTGTCTCTCGCCCCATCTCCCCCTCACCTCGTCCTCTCTGGGTGTCGGAGCAGATGGCCCCTCTGAGGGGCCCCACAAGGGTTTAAAGTAGTGAGGAGGAGGAGGAGGGTGAGCTGATGAATAATCATATATAAGGTGTGTGTGTGTGTGTGTGTGTGTGTGTGTGTGTGTGTGTGTGTGTGTGTGTGTGTGTGTGTGTGTGTGTGTGTGTGTGTGTGTGTGTGTGTGTGTGTGTGTGTGTGTGTGTCTGTCTGTGTGTGTGTGTGTGTGTGTGTGTGTGTGTGTGTGTGTGTGTGTGTGTGTGTCTGTGTGTGTGTGTGTGTGTGTGTGTGTGTGTGTGTGTGTGTGTGTGTGTGTGTGTGTGTGTGTGTGTGTGTGTGTGTGTTTCATTCAGTCTCTGTCGGCACTTTCAGACGCCTGTTGGCCGAGTAATCGGAGGTCACAGGTTCAAATCCCCACCACCACCACAGACCTCAAGCCCAACAGCTGCCTTCATTTGCAACCACTCAAAGTAACTAAGTACTTTTACTTAAGTACAATTTAGAAGTACTTTTACTTAACTTGAGTGTTTCAATGTTATGCTATTTTAAACTTTTTACTACATCTCAGATGAAAATATTGTACGTTTTTCCGCACCACATTTCTGTGACTGCTGGTGTTACTTTGCAGATTTCAATTTTACAAACAAAACACGTGATAAAATATGATACAGTGCTGTAGATGAAACTACCCAACCGTATATAAAGTATGAAAATGTGCTCCACCTCTACCAGCTGTAACATTAAAATGCTTCCTATTTGTTAGAGCGTCAGTAATAATATTCCAATAATATGAAATGTATAATAATATAACTCTTAATACTTTTACTTAAACATTTTAAATTCATTTAGCTATTAATGGTCTTGTACTTTTATTGAGGTGAGATCTTTGAAACTAACGAATGAAATTATTTTGATAATCAATTTAATTGAATTTATTTTGTAAGCAACAATATCAAACAATCTTCCAGCTCAATTTTCTTCACCCTCACATTCATCCAACAAATAGAAGTGAAACTGAAAGTGAACTCACACGAAATGTCGAAATATTGAAAAGCGGTGAAGCAGCATGATGCGTCCTGCAGCTCCACACTGAACGTGGAAGTCAGCGTGAAGAAACTTAAGTTTACGTCACATCACGTGGGGATCATTTCTATTGTGTGCTTTTGTTTTACCTGCGCTACATTGACCTGTAGCACATATAACGCACTCTTAAACTCATTTATTTAGGTTGCTGCTGGTGCTGCAGTACCTCATACAACCCCTTTAATTCATAAAGTAGACGTGTGGGACAGTGTGCAGATGTGACACACACACGCCTTTATTGTGTACCAGAACCTGAAGCCGTAAAAACCTGAAAATACTTCAAAGTTTGTTGTTTGTGAGGAAGTTTCGTTTTTTTGTTTCTCCAGAAAACTCTGAGTCATGACCCTGACATTCACGTCAAGGTCATGACTCAGATATTTCACATTTCTGGGGCTGATTTCACCTTTGATTTTACACACGTTACTCCTGAGTCACTAAAGTGAACTTATGTATTTCACAGGAAGAAAAATAATCACAAAGCAAAGGGAGATTTTAGGAGCGCCCACTGGTCACACTGGTGTGTGTGTGTGTGTGTCTGCGTGTGTGTGCGTGCGTGTGTGTTTGGTCGTCAGAGCGGAAGTCGCCTGTTTCCTGTGTTTTGTTGTTCAGGGAGTCAGAAGGTGTCGGACTGACTCCCACCCAGTCCGCTGACTGTGGCTCACATGGGAGCAGGTCAGCTGACTGTTAACACACACACACACACACACACACACACACACACACACACACACATTTCTTACCACAGTTTGTGAGGAAGCTGCTCAGCTTCCAGGAAACCTGTGAACAGCAAGTTTAACACCAAGTGTCTTTTCAGCGTCACTCTTCATGTGTTTCAGTTCGTATGTCAATATGTCTATTTGTCTATTTGTCTATTTGTCTGACAGCTTTA
>CALSCE010010695.1:1368218-1384300 GCA_943593645.1 Bovichtus variegatus | reverse complement strand
GAACATTTTACTTTTCATACTTTAAGTACATTGTGCTGATAATACTTTTTTTACTTGAGTGAGTTGATACTTTTCCTGCGATCTTCACGGTAGAATCGAGGTTTTGAAACTGTGACTTTTTTTGTCACAAGACTCTGTGATCTGTGACATTCTTTGTGATCTTTCATTTTCAGTTTTTATTTAGTTTTTGCTTGGATCTTTGTTGTTTTGTTCAACATTTTATCTTCCTCCCGTCTGTGCTGATCACATTTACATCTGTAAGTAGTGCTATTTGTTTTTCACACATTTTACAGAACAAGAAAATGGTTGAAACTGATTTTCACCTGGATTTCTAAAAGTGGCTGTTTTTTCCTGCTGAAATTAAATGTTCACAATAGTTCACAGTAAACAAGGTCCTCCTGTTTTAAAAAAAAACAGTTTTTATCAATTCTTCACCCATACTTTTGTATGATTTATAGTTTATTAGCTAGCTTTCTCTCTGTCTTTCTTATCACATAAAGTTCACTGGGGGAGACGGTTGAAAGCTGTTTACAAGCCAAAGAAAGACCCTTAACATGAACAAATGTTCAATAAAAATGTTAATAAATTCCCTAAAACACTTCATAACTTGTATTAACTTGTATAACTTAACTATGTATACTGTAGGATTAGTACCTTTTATATTTACTTGTTTTAATGCGCCATTTTTTGTATAGTAGACAGGAAAGGGAAGTTTGGGGCCCCCTGCTGGAGCTGTTGCCCCCGCGACCCGACCCCGGATAAGCGGTTGAAAATGGATGGATGGATAGACGCTTGTTATTTCTATGATATCTATAAAACAAGTTCAGTGTGTGTTCTGGCTGCTGTCACACTTCACTGAAAGTTTGATGCTGTGCAGGTTTCTTGTCGTCTGAGCCGTTTCTGTCTCACTCCACAGATTTATGTTGGGTAACGGGGTGAAGCGAAAACTGGACGAGGATGAGGATGTTTTGGAGGAAGACCGGCGTCCTCTGGCAGCTGGCGGCATGTCGCAGGCGTCCTACACTCTGCAGCGCCAGACCGTCCTCAACATGTCCCTCATGAAGCTGTACGGCCCTCGCATGGGCTCCGACCTCGGCCTGCAGCGCCGAGTCCTCATCAACAACATCATCCGCCGCATCCACGACGACTTCAGGCAGGAAGGAGGCATCGGCGCTCTCTTCTTCTCTGCCGCGCCGCCTGTCGCTGCAGCCGCCGCCGCCGCCCGCGAAGACGAAAGCTACCGACAGCCTCCGCCTCCTCCCTCCTCCTTCAGCATCCTCTCGTCACCGCTGTCGGGACTGACGCCGCTGGACTCCTGCCTGACTCCCGCCTCGCTGCTGGAAGAGGACCTGCCCATGTTCTTCACCCTGCCGCCCTCCTCCTCCACCCAACACCAGCACCTGCTCCACTCCCCGAGGCCGCCGCCGCCGCCCTCGCCGTCACCCAAAGACAGCTTCTCCTCGGCCCTGGAGGAGATCGAGGAGCTTTGTCCTTCTTCTTCCACTTCCTCCTCCTCCTCCGGCCCGACGTCACCGCCTCCTGCTCGGGTTCTGTTTGATGTTGTCATGAAGGAGGAGGGGCGGGGCGTTCAGGAGGTGGAGAGCAGGTTGGAGAAACCCCCTCCACCTCCTCTTCCTCCTCCTCCCTCTCCGTCCTCCCCGGGCTCCTTCCTCACTGACTTCGCCCTGGACGACGTCCTCTTCACAGACATTGACACGTCCATGTACGACCTCGGCCCCTGCCCGCCTCCCTCGGGAGCGCCGCCATCCAAGATGGCCCCCGTCGTGACGGCGGACGACCTGGTCCGGTCGATGTCTGGGTACGGAGCGGCGGGCGCCGGCGCCCAGAACCAGCCTTTTAAAATAGACCTGGCTGAGCTGGATCACATCATGGAGGTGCTGGTGGGCAGCTGAGAGGACGAGGAGACTTTTTATAACTTTTTGTTAATTTTGTACAGTTTTAAAGTCACAACGTGCTTCACGCTGGTTTCATCCTGGAGGATTAAAGCTGCTGCTCGTTGAGGTTTAAGAAATCAGCTGGATCCTTTTATTGGATGAAACGCGTCGTTGTTCCACAAGGTTTCAAAGATGGCCGCCGGTTGTAGTCATGAAAACTAATTCTCCAAGAGGAGGAGAAGCGTCATCACATATAAAGGCCTGGTCACTCCACACGTGGCACAGACACATAACTGTGTCGTGGTGAGATGTGAGGACATTAAATAAAAGAGCTAATCAGTCAGTGCTGCCATTTTAAATCAACACTTAGGTTTACTTTATCGCAGCGATTCCATTGAAGTGAAACGTTAAAGTGTCCGGGCCTTTAATGTGTGAGCTACATGCCACCAATCAGATCCTATTTGGTCACATTTTAACTTACAAAGATGTACTAATGTTTATAAAAAACACACAGCAGCTTTAATCACTGAGTTAAAGTATTGGAATATGGATAATATGTAATCATTTCCTCATAAAGGTGAAAACAGAAGCTCAGTCTTTGTCTTCCAGTGAACTCCAGGTTCCATGACACCAGCGTGAAGTCCCGTTTTTCTACCGCTGTCCGAGAAATTGTAAAGAACAAAAATCTCCAGAGACTTTTCTACCGTCGGCGCATGTTTCTACAGACGAGATGACGAGAAATCTCAATAGCATTTATTAAAAAAACAAAACAATCCAGTGCCTTTTTTAAAAACCTCGATCACGCAGTCACGTCTTGCTGTTGCTCGTCACGTAGCAATACGAACTCGAAAGGAAGTTTTATTCCAAAATGCAGTTTAATTACATAAAAATCATCATGTAAAACCTTTTAAAATCCAGAGGAACAAAGAATGTGAAAGTATTTGAAAAAAGTAACACGTGTGAAAGTTGAGCTATTTGTTTGTTGTAGGTTTTTAAATGAAAATATAATTTTCTGTATTTTTCTTATTATCAACAAGTCTCACAAAAAGAAACAGACAATACATGTCAGCGGGATCAATGTATTTGTTTGTTTGTTTTTCTTTTTATTAGATTTGATATGAAGAAAAATATATAAAATTACCAGATTTTTAATTTCTTGTTTCAAACTAAATTTGGCATTTTTTTAAAACATCTTCAGCTTGTTTGTTGCTCATGATATCCGTCACACTTCCTACCCACACGGCGACTTTGTGTCTGATATCAACGTTGTTGTTGTTGTTGTTGTTTTACAGTGTGTCACAGTTTCCGGTTAAAAAGCAACTTCTGCTTTTAGTAGCACAAAGAGGATGAAATATCATTGGTTGAGTTAAAAGCGGAGATAAATGAGTAAATGCAAATAATCCAACCAAAAATCCAGGAACTCAAGTGAAAGTGAAAAGGAAAATAAATAGTAATAATTTGATAACAAAAGAAAAACAACATTATTTTTCTATGTTTTTTTAACGTAAATTTGTGACTTTAATCTCAGAGAATTTATGATTTTTGTCTCGCAAATTTATGACAAATTTCTTTTTTGTCTTATACATGTTGTACGATTTTTCTTGTAAATTCACCACTTTTCTTACATTCAAAACTTTAATCTCCTAAATTCCCGAGTTTTATGTCATTTTTTTGTTTAACCTACAATGACGTAATACGCTGTCGTAGTTCTGAACTTCAAAGGTTGGCAAACAAAAAACATATAATCCTATATATTTTGTTATTTCCTGCACTAAACTGACATATGTTTTTCTGCTATTAGCGACGGCAACAACATTTTCACTGATTAAAACGTTGCTTTTTATTTGAATCCTCACGTGAACAGAAGAGACTTTGTGCTCCTTTCAGCTTTATTTCTACACCGTCTTCAGCTGAGTCTTTAAAAGAGCTTCAGTCTAAGTTTACTACAATATGTGGTTTGTTGGCTCACTTTTAACTCAACCAATGAAATGATTTCTCATTGAAATACAAGTTTTAAGAGCTTAACTACAACCTAGAGTAAAAAAAATAAAAATAAAAATAAAAAAAACTCACCCGGAAAAATAAACAAAGTATGTAGTTTATGATGTGACAAGTTAAATTGTAATAACGGAGGTTTTTACTCAACAGTGATGATACAAACGTTCATATGCAGACGTTCCCTTTAGCAGAAATAACTCTTAACGCAACTCTATGAATTATTTATTATCTCTCAGCTCTCAGTGTGTATTTATTGTAACTCTGGACACTAATATTTGGTTTGTACAGAACATAAATATGTATTCTTAAAGGATTAATCCACCAAAACTAACTTCTAAGTTGCCTTTAAGAAAAACTCGTCACAACAGGAAATATTTTGGGGGCAAAGATGTCGAAGATGAACTCAGAGGTCACTTTTGGTGGAAGTCTCTTCTATGAAATATACCATCATTTAATAAATGATTGGAGGTTTTTTAATACTATGTAATATATTTTAGGATTTCAGCAATGCAAACGCCCTCAATTCAACCTATGCCACAGTGTGTGTGTGCGTGTGTGTGTGTGTGAGAGAGAGAAAGTTAAATATGGATAAACACTGGGCCAGTTTAAAAAAACTTTTAATCTAAATCTAAAATCCAAAACGCTTTTTTGTTTTGTTTCAACCAGGATCAAACTTGCTGATTTCTGCCTGGCATTAACACGTAATCTCTATCTGAACATCTCCTTTATTTAAGGTGTCATTTTATATCAATCATGTCCAATAGAAATATTTAAACCGAACCAGATCTACACCCTTGTGCCTCAATCACCACGTGTTTGTCTTTTTCATTTTTCGATCATTTTGGCACAAAGAGTTTTTTTATTTTTGGAAGTTGAACCTCAGCTCCTTTTGTAAGTCTATAATAAACTGTATAGCCAACATACAGACGCTGCATTATATTATATCTTTATAATATTTTCCATTTTCCCCTGTTTGCCCTACGGTGCAGTTACATTATGTGTTTGTGTTGCTAATCGTTGTCATGTCCCAGACCGGAAACAAAAATGCCCCCTAGCATTTTGTGTATTTTTAATTTTTTTTTTTAAAACAGTGGCTTTATGTAAACTGGCATTTAAAGAGTTAACAGTGAAAAAACAATATTTGGTAGTTATGATCAGGACTGAAGTTGGTTAAAAGATTGAACTCAGTGAAAATGGAAAATAATATTAATATATAACTTTTTTTTAATGTGAGGCACAAGGGTTCAAAGTAAACTGTGTCGCCACCTGCTGGACAGATGATGTAACAGCAGCAAGAACTGAGTCCCAATTACATAACAATTGTAAACAGTTTGGGTCTTTATATATGTTATATTTTTTATATTTATGTATCTTTATAGTCCACAGTTTTTGTAGTGGGTATAAGCCATTATACTTATTATAACATACTGTTTCATACTATATTATAATTTAACTTCACAAACATTTTTAAGATTTAATACTTTTCTTTTAGTTTTCTAAAATATTCCTGGAGTTGTTTTGCCTCCATTTACAATTTTTTATTTATTTTTTTTACCGCTGTGATCACCATCAGTATGTAGTACAGACAGTGACATGTTCAAATAGCGTATGAATGAATAAAATACAAACATTATTCACTGCTGTCCATGTAGAATAAGATGAAATGGTCTTCTGCATCCAAAATATCTGATACCTGTGCGCCTTAGATCTGAATTTGTACATATTTACTGTAAAAAATAAACAAAAGATTGGACTAACCAAACCTAAATCCCTATTTTTTTTTAGATTTAATCCAATTATTATTATTTTAAACTGGCTCCAGTTTATCCAGACTCTTCTTAGCTCTTTTGTTTGTTTCCATCCAGAGAATGAAAGATTGGTTGTGAAACATTTTTCTCATTAAACCAAATCATCTTATTATTTTGTGGTTCGTGGCACCACTGTGGCTACTGGAGGTTTTTACTGGACATTAACAGAAGGGATGAAATGAGTCGTTACATGAATCTGTGCCTTGTCCTATGCAATATGAGAATTCTTCTGAATTATATTTGAATGTGTGAGATGAGGATTCAGTTCTGACGGAGAGGGGGGGGTCCACTTCAGTAATTTTATTTTCTACATTAAATGGAAATGATCTCATCTTCGTCCTCTTGTCTTTTCCTTCTTGTCTTTGTCTGCTGGTTTGTTAAAGAAGTCCAGAAGAATTTTTTTTTACATCTTGAGTTAATTCTCTTGATCGTTTTCTCATTAAAGTTTTGTGAGTTTTTTCTCTCAGCTGCTGTTTTAAACTGTGACTCTTTGGGACAAAGCAGTTAAAAAGGGACAGTTCACCCTAAAATACATTTTTATTTTATTTTTACAAATCACCCATATGTATAAAGCTTGGAGTCTACATTTTTCAAATGATGTATTATAAAACAAAAATAAATGATTAAATTATTTAGTCTTTACATTTTTAAAAGTTTGTAATAATACATTTATTGTGACATGAATATTATAGGTAATTATGTATTATAAAACTAATAAATTAGAAATATATAGAATTTGACATTCACTAATTAAATTTCCTTATTCCATCTTTAAATGTTAAATTGGTACAAATAATACAAAAAAATATTGTGCCATGAATATGACAGGCATATCGGTAAATACATTTAATTTAATTATTTTTAATTATATATCATATAAAGATAGTAGAAATAGTTAATAGTAAATTATATATTTGAGGCATTTTTTGTTTTACAAAGCATCATTTAAATGCAAATTTACACAAGTTTTAAAAAAATATTTGAGTAATTTAATGCATAATTTAAATTCCATTTTAATTCATTAATGTTTAATTGCTTTTTAATATATATATTGAGTCAATCCGAAAGAAACAGAAACGAGCAGAGAAGATAACTATTTTAATTTCTTGTGTACACTAAAAGTAAAATTTACACACTTAGTCTCAAAAGAACCTGGGCATGCACAATAACCTTTTGACAGGCTCTTCAAGTGATTCAGTTTTTTTCCATAGGAATTTTCCCGTACATTTTACAGTCCATAGTTTAACTGTACACAGTCTAAAGCCACAGTGAACTATGATTACATCCATTTCATCTTTACAATGTGCAAAATCCTCCTGGGAGACGGGGCTGACAGTAGTATGAGCAAAAAAATAATTAAATTAAAAAAAATATATTGCAAAAACATGAGCGAATAAGAGCGGCAACAACAAAAAGCACTTCATATTAGGAACAGTGTACATAACCCGACACATGGAAGCAGAAATTGGTCCCTTGATTCCCTTCTGATGTGAGTCGACCTTCACTGCCGAGAAACGTTAAAGAGTTTCAGTGGTTTTAACCAAAATAAGTCCCGTTTTCACCCCCAAAAGAACAAAAATGAACAGCGAGAGTGGAAACAAACAAGGAAGGAAACTTGTTTTTTTTTTTTTTTAATCCACCGGCCACAACAGCTGGAATGTGTAAAAAAAAAAAAAAAAAAAAGTTCAACATTGAATATAAAACAAAACCTCCAAAAATGAAAACTGAGGAAACCAGATTCACCAGCATTTGGTTGGTGGAAGTTTCCCAAACTGAAGGATAAAATAATAACAATCCTCCTGCGTTCTAGAAACTGTGGAAGGACTGCAGCGACAGTGAGGGGGGGTGGACATAATTTATGTTAAAAAGCTATTAAATTACAAAAAGAAAAAAGACACAGAGTGGACACTGGGGTTAAAGAAACTTTAAAATCTACACTGACTGCAGGTAAAAACTAAGGCCTTTAAACACAACGAGGGGACAAGACATTCAGCTGGATTTTGCAGGCAGTGTGGTTTCAAGTTGATAAATATATATATATAGAGAGATTTTATATATATGTATATAAATGTATTCATTTAAACTTACATATATTCCACTTCAGTTTGATTCAGAGAGCTTCCGCCAGTGTTTCCTTCACAGACAGACACGAACACACTCCCACCACAGAGACGTAAAATCATCCAGAAATCATTCAGAATAAAAAAAAAAGAAAAAAAAAAAAAAAGGAACAAACATTTAATCCCTGATTATATACACGATGATTCTTCTAGATATGAACAGCACACACTTCTACACCTTCCTCTATAAATTATCAGCTCTATAAATTAATTAATCTCCTATTCTGTTAAATGTGCAGGTCTGAGCGCTCCCCCCCCCCCGTTTCCTGTGATCATAAATGCTTCACTTTTATTTAAAAAGAAATTAAAAGTTGAAAAAGAAAAGCAAAAAAAAAATATATATAATAAGTATGAAAGGGAGGAACTAAGCCGCAGCAAGAGAACAGAAAAGAAGAAGAAGACAACTTGTTAAAATGGGCAGAGTCAGCGGACAGAGTGGGCGGGGTCAGGGGAGGGGATGATGTCAGCGGAGGGGGGCGGGGCTTCAGTCCGGCGTGGCCTGGCAGCCGAGCGGCGTCAGCGTGGCGGGAAACATCAGCACTTTGGCCTGCATGAAGGAGAGATCGGGCAGACTGGCGATCACTTTGGCCGCCTCGTCGCTCAGGTTCTCCTCTTTCCTCGGCTTCCTGTCAGACGGGAAAACACACTTCTTCACACACACATTTCTTCTTCTGCACTTTGAGAGACAACCAAACATCACACGAGCCCTCACGCCCGCCGGCCTTTCTACTCTCTTTGACCGCTGACCTTGTGGAGGTGCTCGTCTTCTCCATGGTGGACATCAGGCGGGCGAAGGCATCTGCCACCCGACTGCCGGAGCTGCCGGGGTCCAGCTTGGCCGTCGTCAGCTCGTACAGCTCGGGGTCAACTCCTACAACAACAACAACAACAACGAGAGGAACGTCACGGAGGAAGAAGCAAAACAAACTGATCCAGGTTCCCTTTGTTGTTTACAGATTTTGCATTGGAGTTTCAGTTTTTGGAGGGAAAGGGAAGAAATATAATGCCACATTTATATAGTGAACATTATATAAATATATATATATAAATAATATATATATATAATGAACATTATATAAATATATACACAACTATTATATTACATAATATTGGGCACACAGTGTAGACACAATATAAGAAATGTTTCATTGTTGATCATTTAAAAAAAATAAAATTGAGGGGAAAAAATTGTCCCTTTAAAAATTTACCAGAAGTTAAAACTAAAAATATTATTGTCGTTTTCAGTTTACTGAGCGTTATGCAAATTACCTGTGTAAAATCAATACCACTCAAAAAGTATGTAAAAATATTATGTTTGACAGACTAAGTCCTTCAAAAAAAAAAAAAAATTAAAATAAATAAAATTTTAAACATCAGATATATATTTTTTATTTTATTCTACATTTTTCTCTAGTTTTTTAAATTTTTTTATTAATTGTAAATATTTCCATTTTTCCATTGTTTTTCATTTTTATTAATTTCTTGAATTTTATATTTTTGCTTTTTACTTTCTCTTACCATGTTTATTGTTTATGCACCAAATACCAAGGCAATATATTGTATGTGAAAACCTACATACAATAAAAACTGATTCTGATTCCAAAGTCAAACTTTTGATCTGCCTCGGTACACACACTTATCAGAGTCATGAACTCTCTGATTTGTCCTGTATTCTGCCGCAGACGAGTGTTATGAGCGAGAAGCGGAGACGGGAGGTTAATGTAAAGACGAGGAGCGGCAGAGAGCAGCTGCTGACCTGGGATGGAGGGCGAGCTGGTGGAGCCTGAATCCTCCACAGGACCAAAGAAATCCAGGTTTAAGAGAGAAGAGCCTCCGCTCGCTGCACAAGGTTAACAAACACAGAGAGAAGAAACCAGAAACATGCAGCCGGGTCAGTGAACAGAGGAGTCGGCTAAATGTTCTTCATGCAGAGCGGCCATGTTTGTTTTTATGAACAGGGTTAAAGGAAAGATCCACTTTCACAGACGCTCACTGAGGCTCATTTATACATGACTGTAGCACCAATATCAAAAAGTGTCAAGTAGTGAACTTTGGCAGATCCATAATTGTTTGACTTCCTGTTTTAAATAAATATTCAGCAATTTCATCTATTCAAAGTTATTTTACTGTCGAATCTATTTCGACAAAATTAAACATTTAAGTCCTTTGGATTCTTTTGTTAAATGTAAAAGTAGGAATTGTTAAAAAATGATTTTGTATCATTTTTTATTTATTTTTTTACACTCATTGAAACTTGTCTCCAATCAAAAGAGTTCAAATGATACCCGGCTCGTCACTTTCCTTTACATCTGTAAAGGATTCAATCGGGAATTCTGCCGCATTCAATGCCGTGTTTACTTCGGATGAAACATGAAACTCTTCCTCACCGACGTCCATGCATTTGGATGCAATGCAATGCAATTTGTTGTTTAAAAATCCCATCAAAAGTTCTGATTTCCTCCCACAGAAATAATCTCATGACCCCTTCGTCTCTTTCACCACTGCTTTGGTTGACTAATTGTTTAACCAGCAGTGTTGCAATGTTTGTGGATATTTTCTTTAATAAAGAAAGTTTTTTTTATGCATCTATAAAAAATTGTTAACAATGTGACATTTTCATTCTCAGTCAGGATGTGAAAATACCACAGGACAGGAGACTTTTAGGAAACACTATGAGAGTTAGAAAAGGGTGAGAAAAGCAACACGGGAGCGTGCGGGGGGGGGAGGGAGGGGGGGGGGGGGGGAGGGGGGGGGGGGGGGGGTGAGGGCGGCGGTGGCGAGGGGTCACCTACCGTCCAGAGGGTTGGTAAGGCCACTGCTGCTCCAGTCAAACTGGACGGGTGGGAGCGCCTCCTGCAGGAGGAGCGAGAGCAGAGAGTGAGTTTATACACTCACATATTCATCGTGTGTGTGTGTGTGTGTGAGAAAAAACTATTAAAAACACATCAGTGAGCCTCACTGCTGCGCTGGCGACTCACTAGAGCACCAATTGTGGTTTAATCCGCCGCAGAAAATAGTCCCCAACAAATGCGAATAAAAGAAACTACATATTTGTGCTTTTAAAGATTTACACCGATAATGGAAGTAGCTGACGAGTGAGCCGCCTCGCTTCAGCAGCGATCGGGCAAATAGCAGCGAGTAAAGAAAAGTTTGTTGAAATCTTCTGACACGGTTTATATCACGGTACGTGTAAGTTTATATCACGGTCACGATATATATCATGATACAGTAATTGTTCTGTGAATACAATTAATTAATGGTTTAAAATAAGCATGCTGTACTTCATCACATTATTAATTATGATTATGTTCTTCTTTTATTTGCATCATGTGAAACAACACTCGAGTTAAAAAAAAAAAATTAAAAATTCTTTCATAATGGAGGATTTATGTTTCATGTGTTAAAGTTAACAGGTGCAAATATATACCAGCCAGTGCAATATGAAAATAAAAATAAAATCACACAAATGTGTAATTTAGAGTGCACCAAAGGGAGGAAAAAAGACGACTTTTCCTGCAGGTTTTGCTCATATTTCATTCTAAAAAGCGGACAAAATACTGTGCAAAATGGCTGGTAATCACATCACCAGAGTTCCTCCTTGTCTGCGCAAATCACCTTGTGCGGCAGCTGGACATGCGAGATCGCGTTATTAATTTAACTTCTGGAAAGTGGAATCTGATCAACTTGCAAAACATTTCGTTTGAACCCGGACACATTGTTGGTTCTGGGTGTTTTCATTAGCAACACAAGCCCTAAATGTAAACAATCAGCGAGTAAACATGTTGAATTCTCCTCTGGTGCCAGTGAATATCCAAGTGTACGAGTATGTTTCAGCGTGTCCCTCTCCTGTAGGTCTCACCTGGACTGTGTCAGAGGCACAGGAGCTTTTCTCTGGAGCCGCTGGAGGCGCCTGGGCTATCGAAGCGATCATCTCTGCTGCAGAGACGGGCTTCACAGGCTCTTTGGTTGGTTCCAGCATCCCCTACGGACAGAAACGAAACATGTCAGGCTGTGCAACAGTCGTCAGTTCAGTGTGGACACATCGACTTTACTGTAACGTGAGGGGCAGAAACACTGGCTTCTTAAATTTGACCCAAATGTTCGTTTACATGCGTGTGAATCGGTTTATGCACAGCGAGTGTGTTTCCTGCTGAAAAGTCAAGATACAGAGGTTTTTCTTGTTCTGGTCTCGTGTGAAAGTCCAGCAGCAAAGCAGTGAAACAATTTGCATGGAAAAGGTTTATAGTAAAATCAGAGATCCTGGATTGCTGCTTTACAGGTGAAAGGAGAGATTAGAGAATTTAAAAAATGACTGTTGCCATTTCATTCAAAGTCACAACAGGAGAGATTAAGCATCTAATCTGTTTGGGGAAAACCTCTGGATCCTGCAGGAGAAGCTGGAAAATGTTGCTGTGGAGGTGGACATCTGCCTGCGGCCCGGCCCCGGATAAGTGGCAGAAAATAGACTGATTTAAATTGATTTAGTAAAAGCTGCAACTAAGGATTATTTTCCTTATCGAGAATTCTCTCACTGATTTCCAAAAGGTCCGAAAAATAGTGACAAACGTCCATCAAAACTTCCCTCACGGCGACCTCAGATTGCTGCTTTTGTGCATCTAAAACCGGAAGATATTCACGTCACAGTGACAATAAAGAGGAAAAGTAAAGAACATTTGCTTGAAAAATGACTTTTATCCATCGTCAACATTAATGCATGAAGTGCTGAATGAAGGCGCAGCAGGCGGACGGCTCACCAGGCTGGCGGCGTACATGGGCACGATGACCGGCTGCTTCTTCTGTCCCGTGAACAGCTGCACACATTAAAAGCAGAAAAAAAAGTTTAAAAAATACACCAGGTCACTAAAGGTCACAGGTGACTTGAAGCGCCATTAAATCTCTTCTAAAAAAATATGCTTTTTTGCACATCAGAAGGTAATCAGTGCATTTTTAATAAATAAAAGTCTATTTAATATCATTTAAATGACCATTTTTAAGTGCGTGCGACAGTGTTTCTACATTTCTTTCCAGCTGTGAGATGTTAGAGGGTCCAGCAGGGGACTTACAATGTTTCGGGTGTCGATGCCCAGGCAGCAGAGTAGTGCTTTGTTGCAGTAGGAGCCCCCCCACTGGTATCTGAGGCCGAACGACTCGTGGATGTCCTGAAGCTGCGTCCACACGCTGCCACGCACGGACCTGCACCAGCCACAGAGACGCAGCGGAGTCAAATCACAAGGCAGAGACGAAAAAAAACAAACATTCATACAGGCGGGAACAAAAACAGGAGTGAAAACTGTTAAAGAAAACACACAGAAAAGATCGAGAAACTCATTTTTCATATCATCTTTTCTGCACAGGGTTTTCAAGGCGAGGCCATTTTATTTATAAAACGCATGATCAGAAATTCCAAATTTGCCCCGAAGAGGCCGTACAATCTGTACGGAATACGAGGAAAACTTGAATAAAACATCAGGAAGAGCAACAGGAAAAGGAATCAATGTTCAGTCAGACTCGCGTGACAGGGAGACGCACGTTTTACCAAACAGAGGTTAAATCAAGTTTCTCCATCAGTAGCTACTTATTGTTTGCCTCAACAACTGTGATTAAAAATGTCCCGAGGGAATGATTAGTTATTATGTCGTGTCCTCTGGTAAGGACTTTATTCATTACAGGAGTGCAGCCACAAAAACACCAAAAGAATGATTTACTTTTCTATTGGACCGTCGAGTCCGGAGACGTGGCTGAATTTTAAAGACACAAAAAACTCTTGAGGCTCATTATAATATGTAATCAGCCTAAAACATTTTTATTTATAATTTAAATTTTTTATTTATTTATTTTTTAAATTTATTTTATTTATTTATTTTTTAAATGGGGAAATTCTTTTTTTGTTCTTGTTGTTATAATAAATGTAATTTATGCTGCTGTTATAACTCAAACTGATTTTTGACGCAGTAAAAATGTTGTTTTTAAAAAGGCAAACAACAAATATGGATTTAATTTATTTAATTTCTCACTTTCCTCTCAGGGATTCCGTAGGAACACTGTACTCATTATTTATTTAAAACATAATAATTATATATATATATATATATATATATATAATTATTATGTTTTAATGTTTAATGTATTGTACAGTATATCTATATATAAAGAAGTAGAAAAGCAACATTTAAATATTTCAAATGTCAAAAGTGAGTTTTCAGAAATTTGAAATTGAATAAAAGTCTCAACACTTTCTGTTCCAGTTTGAATTGGTGGCGCTCTGAGGACGCTCACCTGTAGCACGGCGACCTCTTCTCCTCCTCGGCTCCTGGCGGTGGTTTGTCCTCCGGAGGTCCCAGCAGGACCCTCAGGGACGCCACCTCGTCCTCCACCGAGGGGACGGCAGTCTGAGGGAAGCTGCCCTCAAACAGCTTCTCCAGCCGGCTCGACAGCGACGCCTGCAGAGAGCACAGCAGCGGTTTACTCACATCCTGCGAAACCTTTTTGAATTTGTGTCGTTTTCATTTTCCACTTGCAGCTTCACTGAGGAATCTTCTGTAAACGATCTCATGGCTCAGGAACAAAGTGAGGCTGCAGCTGAGAGGTTACCCAGGAGTTTTTTCTCCCATCTCGCCTCAAACTCCAAGAAAAATCATACAGATTTCTGGGTCTGATCTCTTTGGTTGGTGTGATTCCTTCTCACTGGGCACCATTTTTGGGCAGAGATGATAATTTAAAAACTGCTCTTACTGAGTTTTTTTTTACATTTTTTTACCCGTGGTTGGACTCCGGGACCCAACATCTGGCCTCCTGTTTAAGGTCTGAGAAAGCTCAGACTGTAAACTGTGTTTGTAGTTCAAATATGTGTGTGTGGATGTGTTAACTTCTTTGTACACTCAGTACCTTCTCACCTGGTGGTGGTGTGAGGTAGCTCCGAGTGAAAACAAGCGTGGACGAGGTTCGTGTTGCAGAAGGTGTGAAATATGCTGCAGGGTATGTTGCCGATTCTGTTTTCCAAAAACGCTCCATTTAAAACATGTTGACACGTTGAAAATGTTGTTTTTTTTGGGGTTTTTTTAAATGTTTGCCACACTTAACAGTAAGAATGATTTTCTTTTTTTTTTTATTTAAGTGCTTGACTGACTTTGTAAATTTAACAATGATACAAAGAAGTGTTTTTTCCATCCTCACTACAACATATTGACTTTTTTTTTTTTTTTTTTTTTTTAAAGCTGCACCCCGTCCAATAATCTGGCTTTCCCTGCCAGTGTGTGCCGACTCTGTGCAGCTGGGTGTGCTCCCAGTACAACAGACCACTCCTCACCACACCCAGCTGTGATTAATGCTCCAACAGAACACAGTGACTACGTTTACATGCACAAAATATTACAAAAAAAAAAAAAAAAAAAAAAAAAAAAAAAGAGAATATTCTTACTAAGCCGTTTACCCGGATAATGAAAATGAATATTCCACTAACATTCCCATTTACATGCAACCGTGTAAACTCCGATTAACGAAAACACCCCATGACGGATTTGCGATATTTGTTCGTATCCAAAAACCTGTTGATATCCAAACATTTCATAATGCTCTAAAGTAGCGCGTTTCTCCTTCCGACCAGAAATGTGGGCTTTTGTTTTTTGGCCGTGCATCTCTAGCTGGATTGTGCACAACGCACAGAGCTTGCTGTAAAATATGGAAGAGGCGGTTTGTCGCAAACTACGGTAAAAAAAAACAAATTTAGACGCATGTCCAAAAGAATGCTCCAAAAACCTGAATAATAAAATCAGCATATCCCACATTTAATTAATTAGGAAAAATGCTATATTTGGAATATCCAAACAAAATATGACCCGCATCAAATGCAGGATGTCATCATATTCTGAATAATAGTGGAATATCTCTGCATGCGAATGGAGTCATGAGATTGTTTTGAAAATCTGTTTTTGGGGAGGAAAGGTGAGGAGGGAGAGAAAAGGATCCTTCCCCTCACACCAGAACTCTTTCACACTTTCGACCCAGTTTCCTGCCGGCTGTCAAACTGGTTATACTGGCTGTCCACCGTGATAAAGTAGATCCCAGCATTGCTGCTGCAGTTGTGAATAAATCCTGCACCGAGCTGCAGACTTCGGGCCTCACTACAGTGTGTTAATGTAGTTCAGTGGAAATGCATGAGCGGGTTGCATCCTGGGAGCCGAGGCTGCAGGAGTTTCTCTACACTGTGAATTAGGAGTGTGTGTGTGTGTGTGTGTGTGTGTGTGTGTGTGTGTGTGTGTGTG
>CALSCE010010695.1:1356211-1368208 GCA_943593645.1 Bovichtus variegatus | reverse complement strand
GTGTGTGTGTGTGTGTGTGTGTGTGTGTGTGTGTGTGTGTGTGTGTGTGTGTGTGTCACCTATCCATCTGCACCGTCAACACACCGCCTCTTGGTCACACAGTTTTCGCCTGCGTCAGATTTGTTTTCCCTGTTGGCAAAGTTTATTCTCTGCTCCACCGGCCGCTCTCGTTACCGGGTCAGTTAACGCTTAATACAAAACAGTGGAAGTTGGTGAAACGGCGGCGACAAACACGAGACACTGATTCAAATGTGACCTTTTGAAAATGAACTTCCTACTTTTTTGGTTTGTGTACAGCAGAACTTATTGTTCCACACGTATTATTGTCCCGTATAACTTTTCAAAGTCAATAGTATGTATTTGAATGTAATGGTCACGTGTGATCTTTTATGGCTGGTAGAAAACAAGTTTAAAATGTTCCTCTAAATGAAGCCTGCGGTTCGGTTGAATGGATTTACCTCATCCTCTCAGACCTGAGGCCGATGTTTAGTATCAGAGTAAATAACAGCGACAAGAACAGTTTGAGGTCATTCACAAACAGTTTACGGGATTCTTATCAAAAAACACCCGTCCTGTCGGCAAATATGTTGGATGTTATTAATATCTCAAACATTAATAAAAAAAAGGTGAGGACTTAGATTTAGCTGTGATAAGATCAAATCTGCCAATAATATCTCTCTGGCAATTTATTGAAAAGACTCTTATCTTTTTATTCCTCTAAGACTTTAATGATCTTCAGCAATTTTACAATTAAAAAATGTAATTTGTAAAACCTGAAATAATTCACTGGCTTTTTAAATGCTACTTTTTGTTTTTATTTTCTGTTCTAATGTTTGTTTATTAGTTACCTCTAGTGGCATCTCTCCATGCATATAGGTTTGGTTTAAGACAATGAAGGTGAGAGGAAAGTTGTTGATGAATCATTGTGATCTGTTTTCATTGAAACTTTGTTTGCCATTGAATAACGGCACATTTCAGAACAGGCCTTGGTTCTGTGCTATAAAATACATAAATTAAATCCCGATATGGGTTCATGCATGAATAACTCTGCAGCCATGAAGCTTCCCAGTCTGACCAGTTTATATCCCACAGTGCTTACCGACTGTCTGTCTGTCCTGCTGGTTTCCTCGCTGACTGCAGGAAGTTCACTTTCATGCCACTCATCCTCCTCCTCCTCCTCCCGTCTGCTGTCTGCTGGAGGAGCGGCGCTTGGCTCCTCGCTGAACGCCGCCCAGGACTCCCCCTCTTCCTCCTGCTGCTGCTGCTGCTGCTGCTCCCCGAAGGCGCTCCACCCTGCATCCGCCTCACCGTCTGTGCCTTCTGCAGCAGAGCTGAAATTCCCAAAACTTTCGCTGACAGGGAAGTCTGCAAACTTGCCTCCATCCTCCCCCTCGTTTCCACTGGCCTGAAATTTGGGGGAGTTGAAGTCGCCAAAGTCGTCTTCGTCCTTGCCGTTTGTGGCTTCCTGTGCGGGAGGAGCAGGGCTGTCCGACCTGCTCGGCTCCTGCTGGACGTCCAGTTGGTCAAAGTCAGCAAAGCCCTGACCACTGAATGACCCGGCGTCTCCAAAATCCCCAAAGTCTTCGTCCTCGTCGTCCTCTGCCAGCTGGCTGTGGTCGCCGGGCGTGGCGGTCTCTCCTTGGAGGGGCGGAGAGGGCACAGAGCCTGTGGTGCTAATGTCTCCGAACTCCTCTAGAGCGTCTGTCGACAGCGGCCGGCCCAGCGACGTCTCCGTTTCTGTTTCCGTTTCAGTCTCCGTCTCGTTACCGGAGCCCTTCCCGTCCGACTGTCCCGCCTCGCTATCTGCAGCTGCGTCAGGTGAGAGGTCGTTTTCACTGCAGCCCGCGCCGTCTTTGGAATCGTCCCCGTCAGCTACATCCACCCCGTTCAGAGTGAGGGGTCTGTTAGTGCAAACTGCCTCTGAGGCCAAGTGCTCCTGTGCAAAGGCTACGTCTCTCTGTTCAGAGTCAGCGTCTGCGTGAGAGCCCCGGTCCGTGTTGCACGAGCCGTCCGGGGCCTCAGCAGGACCAGATATGGAATCAGAGCCGGATGTGTTGGGTCCAGTTCTGTTTGTGTCCCTGACATTGTCCTCTGAAGTCGTTTCCTGCTCTATATTACAGTGCTCGTCAGGGCAGGCAGCCTCCTCCAGCGAACTACCCCCCGTGGGATTGTCCAAGTCCTCATTTACCGTCTGGCTGATGTGTCCTTCTGCATTGGAAAAAGAAGCAAAGTCTGCAAAATCGTCCTCTGGGACGCTGCCCGTGTCCTCAGTGGACGTTCCTTTTATACGAGAGTGGACAGAATCCTGCGAGGACGGGCTTCCCTGAACGTCAAAGGTTGCAAACCCGTTTGTTAGCACCTCTGTGCCTTCGCCGTTGCAATCAGCGGGCTCGCTGCCAGCTGTGTCGCACACAGAGAAATCCAGAGAGCTAGGGAGGACCTTTTTCATCTCAGTCCTTTCTGAGGGACTGCTGCCCAGGTGGCTCCCTGGCACAACGCCATTAGCCTTGGACAGCTCATTGTTCGGGCCGTGGGTGCCATTAGAGGAGCTGTGGCTGAATGCCAACACCGCTCTGTTGTTGAGGAGCTCCGGCGGGGAGGTGGCGGTCAAAGCTTGATTCTGGTTGAAAGTGGTCGGGGTGTCGAAGTCTGTGAAGCTGATGCTGTTTGGGACCCCAGAGAAGGTGCCGAAGTCTCCAAACTCGTTGTCCTCCTCCTCTGCACCGTCCTCCATCGGGGGCGGAGAGGAGTTGTACAGGCGGATCACATCTGGCTCCATGATTCTCTGGCAATCAACGAATCCTCCTGGCTACACCTGAGACAGCGAGAAAACGCACGATCAGAAACAAATTATCTGTCACAGTAGATGATAAAAACGCGTTTAAGCCCCATGCTGGCTTCATAAACACAAGGAGTAAATAGGGGCAGCTCGTGGGGCTCCAGGGCCACTGGGCTTGATGTGTGGTTTGAGCTGAAGCAGAAATTGAATCACTGAACCACTAAAAGAGGACAGAATGGCGTCAAATTGACAGTAATATACGTGCAAATTCATGTGTTTACACTGAGTAACATCAGGGCAAGATGTGGCAGAGAAACACTGCCTGATTCTCTAATAATTAACTTTATTCTGGTTTTACGTCTACTATTTTTCCTCTCTACTGAACTCTTACTTGCATGTTTTGACAACCAGAAATGTCTTTATCCAAACATGAAACACAGATGTTATCGTCACTACCTGGTACAACACTGTTGAATACGTCCTTGGAAACTTTTTGTTTTTATAAAGTTCCTGGATGTGCTCCAAAAGCCTTATCTTTATGTTTGTTTGCAGACAGTCCGCTATGTGTATTACATTAGAATCACAAAATCACTGTTTACATCCAAAAATAACCTGAATAAAAATGTTTTTACATTTTTTTTTTTAAAACATGTTCATAATCCGCAGAACTTTTCTAATTTATGAAAACAACTGTAGAATTTTTTACTGCAGGAAATAGGAAATTTGTTTACAACAAGATAATAAAAAAAATAAGTATTTGAGGATTAATGACAAAAAAAAGCATTCAAACGATGAATTATGTGCAATGCAATTTTTTTATTTTATTAATTGTGTTAAATTAAAAAGCAGTTTTTTCAGAAGAACATTATTGAAATAAATATTTAATTATCATCCATTTATTATTCGAAACTTAACTCCTTATACATGTTGAAGCGTATCTTTTCCTGGGGATGAATTTAATCAATTAGTCGACATCAGAAAATGTATCAGTAACTATCTTTCTGATCCATTAAGTCTTCATCATCACCGACTGTAAATTGGATACCTTTAGGTTTTGGGAAATGCAATCTGAAGACGTCACCTTGGGCTCTGGGTAATAGCAATCATTAACTATTTATTCTAACCATTTTATTTTATTTTATAGCTGAAATGTTTAATTAATTATTTGAAATAAATCAAGAGATTTGACTGAAAATAATCACTAATTGCAGTCCTACTTAACTTATGGCAAATTACACAGTTCTTTTATGGACTTTCCTAAGAAGTTATTAGGAAATTACAATCCTGTGTGACCCAAAAGTGTTTCTGATATAAAATATATGATTTCATGAGCGGCACAAACCGGAGTTTCTCACCACCTTGACTTCTAACTAAAAGGAGGAAGCTCTGTTTGCATTCTCATACAGAGCCGGCGAAGTGGGTGGCGTCTGACACGTGTATTTGCTTTGTTGGCCTTATCTCAGAATACCTGGGAGCAGGTACGTTTGCACCCAGCCCAGGCAGTGCTGACTAGGACTACAGACACGCAAGTCCAGAAAGACAAGTTCACAGCAAAGGAGTATTTCAGAAGAAGCAATTGTTTTGCCTGCTCCTAAATTGTTTCCAAGAAAACTAAACTGTGACGTACCTCTATCGCCATTTAAGCATTTAATTTGTCCGTCTGCTGCGCTGTACTCTCATCGAGTCCGAAATAAGACACAATTTCAGTGACTATCTAGCAGTGGTGGAAAGTAAATAAGCACATTCACTTAAGTACATTTTTGAGGTACTTGTACTTTACTGGAGTATTTCCATTTTCTGCGACTGTTTAGTTTAGTAGTTGTACGTTTCACTGCACTAGTTTACTTCAGATAAATAACAAAATATAAATCAACTAATAAATGATAATATTATAGGTTAAGATAATATAAGAATGCATTGATGCCTTCACAAGCTACCCAGCAGTACATAACGTAACATTAGTTAAAAAGAGCTCCACCTTTACCAGCAAACATTTAAGTGATCAATAATGCAGCAATAATTATAATCCAATAATTATACATGATTCTGAAATGGGCCATTCTTCAAGAGTACTTTTCGTTTTGGTACTTAAAGTGTATTTTGAAGCAGTACTTTTACTTGTAACAGAGTATTTCTACACTGAGGTATTACTACTTTTACTCAACTAAGAGTATTTCTTCCACTACTGCTGTTGAGTGAAAACAGCTGTTTTGGACCAGCCCTTTAACAGAAAGTTAATTTATAAGCCAACACAATATGTTATCTATTAGGACGAGTTGTCGCCTTTATGACAAGGTTAGCAACTGTTTATTTCATAATCTACACACTCAAGATCAACCGGTTGAAGCAATTTCTCGAGTCAGCCAAGTTTCACACATTTTCCTCTACTTGTCTGACGTTTCAGTGAAGCTAGGAGGAGGCTAACGATGCTACATATGTAGGCATCTAGCTTAGCAGGCTAACAGGGGGGTGCTATCGTTAGCTAGGTAGAAACCTGACAGCTGAATAGAGTTTTGTAGATGTAACAACGACTACACAGGGATTAATCTGACATGAAGCTATCAGCTAGGTTAGCTTTAACTAAAAGACATCTAATTAAACTACAAGGCCGAGACACTTCGCTGAGATGGGGTGTAACGGTAGCTAACTTAGCTTAGCAAGCTAATGTATGAGCGATGTTACCAGGTAACGTGTCATTAGTTTGTCACCACTTGGCCGAGACGTGTGTATTGTTAAACACGTTTATCTCAGGTATATAAAAGCTAGCAAAGCAACACCATCGCACACAAGTTAGTGTGAAGTGCACTGCCTCGGCTAACTACGCAGCTAGCGACAACAACAAGCATCTTCCCTGAGCGTCCAGCTAGCTTTAGCCTCAGCCGATCCTCATCATCCGGCTTTGACAGCAGGTGTGTGAAAAGAAAGCAGGTGAGCTAACCGTGAGATGTTCTCCGCTGATGTCCATGACTCAGTTAAAGCCAGCGCCGTCCATACGTTGTCAGATTGAGCCAGTTGGAGAGGGCAGGACGGCTGGAAGTGGAGCAGAAACTGAAGGTTGAGTCAGCCGGCTGCTGCTGCTGCTACCCTGCCTCAATATCCCCCAGCATGCACCGCTGTGACAGGTTGCTTCTCTGTGCTGGGCTGTTTGGTTCTTCCCAAACTTTCCATGTTTAACAGGTACATCACTTGAGACTGCACGAGAGCAAAACACTTTCCCTCAACAACCTGGACCACTGTGGAACTATTTCACTGGTCCCCAACCAGCAACAATGTGTGGGCTTGGTCAGGCTGCAGGAGTGACACTGCTCTGCTTTTATATATTTAATGTAATAAACAGTAAGTTTGTTTTTGTTTTTCACATTTATATTTATGCCCTACATACAATATTTGATACACACATATCTTTGCAGTCTCTTTTGTGATTATACATAAGAATTTAATGGAAGACAAAAACCAAAAGAAAAAACAGAACAAACCAAAAAAAAAAAACATTTGCAAATTATCATTAAACAATCTGTAAAATAGCCAAAAACATTAAATATCTTTAAAAAAAATTATATAATATATAATAAAAATATTATTAAAACATCCAAAACATGTTGTTAAAATATATGAAAAAATATCAGTAAAATACTTTATAAGTAAAATAAAAGTACAATATGCGAGGATACAGAAAAATTATTTGTAAAAAAAAAAAATTGACTTTTTTTTAATATCCGAAATTATTAATAAAATATATTAAAAAATAAGTACAATATCGGGGAGGGGGGATAAAATCTTAGTCAAATATTTAGTTACATAAATGATCTTAGATTTCCTACGATTTTTTTACTTTCTATAATTCTATAATAATCAATTGGATATTGCTTAATAACTAAAATAATTAATTAATATTTCATGTTACTGTTGATGTGTTTTCCTCCTCAGAAATTGAAAGAATAACTGTAGGCTCTGAGATGAAAACATGACATTACTTTTGATGTTATAAACTAAACTGCGATAATAATGAATAAAATTATGAAAATAACCCATAGACCACACTATTTCTACTTTATTTTACTATTACTTAAAAGAGAAATACGACCTTTTTGTAATGGTTTTACATTTACTCACTCAGAAGAAATACAGTCATTAACGACTTTATTTTGAAAACTATAAAGAAAAATTAAAAAAATAAATAATTACAGTACTTCTCATTGAATATTAAAGACACATAGGCACACACTGAATGTAAAAACAAGTCTCTTAGTTCAAACATAATGATGTATATAATATTAATGTGCATATACTTTTAATATGGATGGCAGCAGGACATCGCACTAAGTGGTTTGAGGTAGTCATCACATTCAGATCACAGAGGCCTCAATGTCCTTATTTACTCATGATTACAAAGTCTGATTTTCTTTTTTAAAAAGCATACCAAAGAATATAAAAAACAATCCCAACCACGGTCTTTGTGGCCTTCAATTAACCACTAATTAAACACTTATCCATGGACAGTAGATGGCGGTCAGCACGCCCACAGTTTGGAGAGACAGACGGGATTACCAGCTCAGAAACTAAGCAATGTACTGCTGTGGACGGGGGCAGTAGCAACACTTATTTTAGCCACCGAAAAAGAAAAGCCCCGCTAAAAAAATCTATATGAGTTTAAGTGTTCACTATATTTAGAATATTTTCAAAACTTTTCCAGCGTCAGACAAACTTTTCGACGGGGAACTGAAGCCTTTATCTGGTCTCTTCAAAGCCACCAGACTCCATTGACAAAAACAGCAATTTTACCTGGCAGAACATGGAAGTTGCTCGTCTGCCGCTTCCTCGATCGGTTAGTTAGTTTGTGTTATTGTGTGACTCTGGTGAATCCGAACTAAACCTTTTAAACATCTAAGTCACACAAGAACAATTCCAAAATAGTATTTTATAGATGATTTTTTTTTTTTGTGTTTTCAAGAAAGGCACAAATGATGCATTCAATAAACCGTGAATCACGTGTTTGTCACCAAAACTTCAGAGTGGATACAGAGCATGTTCAGACGAGGTGAGTCCCGGCAGGTTGAGCCGTTAAACCGTTTGGAGATCCATGTCTTCATGAAGGGGGCTCCTGTTCGAAGTCTTTTATTTCAGGCCAGTTTAGTGATGGTGATGCTGCCTTTGATCCATAACGTGTCGATGTCGCTGAGTGACGTCAATCTGTGGTGGAAGTCAAACAGCTTCTGTCCGTCCACAAACACACGGAAACGACTTTGTTCACAGCGAATCTCAATCTGGGAGGAGAGACGAGACACAAGTGGGTTTACTGTTACACGATTTTAAAGTGAAACCTGACATTAGAGTATAATCTCGTGCACGTCTGAGTCAGATATTACACGAGCGTAAACAAAACGCTCACGTTACTTCTTCACACTGTGTGATTGAGATATTAAACGAATAATTCACCCCCAAAATGACCATTTGTAAAGTACATTTGCACACATTTTTTCTTTTTCTTCCAAATCCATAGACAGAGCAACACAAACCTTTGTGATTAATGAAAAACACTTAATACCAACAGAACTCAATAAACACAGGACTGAACAAAACAAGACTAAATGAAATTAAATAAAAAGCCAAAATAAGAAGGTCGATCTTGAGTTTGTTTTTTGTGTCAGAACAAAATGTGACCTACTTTTCTCTAAAAAAAAAAAAAAAAACATGTTTCAAAAATCATTGGAAATTTTGGTGAAAGGACCAATTCTTGTAATTACTTCGTGCTCATGTTGGCCTGTTTGCAGATTTTAGTGCTGGTGAACAAGTCTGCGTGAAACGCGGTTTCACCTGACACATGGTTTTGCTCGATAAATGTGTAATTTTCTTTTCCTGGTACGAACAAAAGCAGCAGCCACATGAAGACTCCTGCACAGATTGAGAGTTTGCTGGTACCTTGAACGGCAGGTCTCTGATGAAGGGGAAGAAAGGCACGGCCCTGTCCACGTCTCCCCAGGACCCACACTCACAGGCTCTGCGCAGGACTTGTCGGTCCCTGAATCGAACACAGAGCTCCAGGGCCACATCGGGCGGAGGTTCCCCGCCTGTTCCACGGCCACATGTCAGGGCGATGTAGAACCTAAAACACACACGGACTCCAGAAATAAATGTGACACAGCTCTGACTCGACATAAAGGATTCAGCATAGACTGATACACACACAGCCAGAGGTGGAAGAAGTACTCTGATATTTTACTTAAGTACAAGTAGTAATACCAAAGTGAGTAAAAGTCAATGTACTTAAAGTACTAGTAGTATTTTTTAAATTTTTTAATTTTATTATTAATTTCATATTTTTTATTTTGTACTTTATACATTTATTATTATTATTATTTTTTTTATCTAAAAAAAGTTTATTTATTTATTTTATTAATTTCTAATTTTATTTAATAATAATAAAAAAAATGTTATATATATATATATATATATATATACATTATTATTATTATTATTATTAATTAAAAAAAAAAAACTTTTTTACTTTAATATTTTTTTTAACTTCGTTTTTTATTTATTTATTTATTTATTTTTAACTTTTATTTATTTATTTTTTTTCATTATTATTATTACTACTACTGTATGTAAATATTTTAAGCCATAAGGAGAGCAAAAACCCGTAAAAGCTCACAAATCGTCAGCTACAGGAAGGTTCTGGGATTTATTTTTACCTGTCAGGACGTGAGTCCACAACACCGACCACGACGACCTTCTTCCCCGGACACATCCCACCTGTGATGTGACCTCTGAAGGGAACCGCCTGCACACACACACACACACACACACACACACACACACACACACACACACACACGATTGATTGTTTGTTTGTTTGTTTATATATTATATAAAAGTATTTGAGCCACTGTGAGGGAAAAACTTCTGACATCTTCACAATAACGTTGTAATATCTTTGAGAAACATGTCGTAATATTATGAAAATAAAGTTTTAATGTTGAGAAAAAAGTTACCAGATTTTTCTCAGCTTCTCTGTCAGGAGGACGAACACTCGGTTTATTTTCATCAGTCGCACTTCTCTGTGGAAGAACCCATTTCTGAAACAAACAAAAGACATATTTCCAGAAATAATTGAAGATATTTAGATTGTTTCAAAGCACTTGACATGTACTCAACAAATCAACAAAAATATAACATTTTTTTATGTTATTATAAAATAAAATAAAGGTAAATAGCTCAAATTATAAGAAGAAAAGTGTAAATTTTTCAACTTTAAAAGATTTTATTATACAATTTGACAGTTTTATCACTTAGTTTAGTATTTAAAAGTTTAATAGTCTCACAACTCACATAAAAATCCAATAAAATTGGCGGTGACTTTTGTTATGTGTGTATAAATAGCCTGTACCACATATAACAAACACATTTACCATGAATTCAACGTTGAATGTATCATGCTTAAAATATGTTATGACACTTTTACAATCACTTTTGACATTAAGATTTGTTTTACACAATATATAATCTTTCAACCGAGTCAAAAAAGTGAAGTTAAAGACTGAATAAAGTTTTTTTTTTTTTTTAATGAAGTCAAAGCAACATAATTCACAGCGTGATGTCACACGCCCCGTGACCAGCACGTGCTGTGTCAAATCTGATAAACCAGAAATTCAAAGAGGTCAGATTTACCTTCAAAATAAAAGCAGCTGAACAGCATATGAACAATAATAAAAACAAAATAACATAAATGTCCACAGATCATGTTGGTAAAAAAAACAACCTTAATATAATGTAGTAAGTTGTAAATCGAAAATTAAGCACCAAGAATAAAGACCCTTAAAAGTGTTTTAAATGGATAACATAAAGCTGAAAATACACATCTTTTTAAATCACATTCTTCTCTTTGTAAGGTTGTATAACTTGTAACTACAGTTATCCCCTGAAAGAATAAAAAGTACAATATTTTCTTCTGAAATGTAGTAAAAATTAAAGTATACAGTCAAAATTGTCAAAATTGTAATTAAGTATAGTAAATGTTTTATCTTTTTTATTTTGTTCTAATCTTCTCTTTCATTTTATTCTTAGCTTTTTCAATCGATGTTAAAGAATTCACTGCTTGTTTTTATTTTTTTATTTTATCCTACAGTATGTAAAGCCTCTTTCAGAAGCTTTATCTTTAGCTTTATTTTAATTTTGTATCAACACAACTCAGAAATATATTTAAATTGCTGCCACATAAGTATACAAAAAGCTTTTATTTTGTTAATTCTGACCGGAAGTTGCACTGTTTCATGCTGGGCAGCTTGACACCAGTTGAGACGACAACAAGTTCTTTCACAACTACAAAAAAATAATAATTATATAGTTTTAAGTCGCCTCAAAAATAAAAAATAAAATACCGCAAACGAATCTGACTCATCAAACACACAGATCCGGGTCCTCTGCGCTGCGGGACTTTATCTCATCTCTCACCTGCTTCCTGTTTCTCAGGTGTGTGTAAATGTAAACTCACCTTCCTGCCCTGCGGTGTCACTCTGTGTGTGTCCGCCATGTTGTTCATCTGAAGGAAACACACCGCAGAGAGAAGGAGCTGCAGGTCCAGTTTGCCTGCATGCCTCCACGTCAAGGCTGACGTAAAAGCTTCAACCTGCCTCATCACACACACACACACACACACACACACACGCTGCTCTGTTGGTCAGCTGCTCCTGCATGCCTTTCACTCTCAGGTCAATAACAAGAGGGTTTACTGTATTGTGAGAACTTTGACAGCAGGCAAAACCCCCAAAATATTAAATCCTCTCCAGATTTAAAAGTATTTTTGAATGACCTTTTATTTATTCCTTAAAACAACACGTTTCTCATGCTCATAATTTATTCTAATAATGGCAAAAACAAATCATATTATTGTTTGTGTAAAGATAATCCATACCTGTGCGACTGATAATAGAGCAGAGTTCACACAGCTGTTTACTCTGCTGGTCTGCAGTACTCACTGTTTTCATGGGCTTTGTTGACAGTAAGAGAAATATAGAGAATATCCTCAGATTTGTACTTTAAAGCAGAGGTGGAATATAACGCAGTGCATTTACTCAGGTACTGTACGTGAGTACAAATTCAAGGTACTTGAGTATTTCTAATATATTCAACTCTATACTTGTACTCCACTATTGTACTAAATTAATCTGACATCTTTAGTTACTTTTCAGATGAAGGATGAAGAGTTTCCTTTATGTGTT
>CALSCE010010695.1:1317473-1339206 GCA_943593645.1 Bovichtus variegatus | reverse complement strand
TAAAACACCGACAGGGAACATTTTACTTTTCATACTTTAAGTACATTTTTGCTGATAATACATAAAAGTAAAGAATCTAAATACTTTCCCCACCCCTGGTAGTATACTATCCTAAAATATTCCTATACTTTATAATGTTTCTATATTTCCTTATCGTGTGTGTTCATTTTGAGTTTTTTTTTTTTTTACAGGGTGTTTGTAAATATTATTTATTGTGTATATACTTTTTAACCATAGAGTATATATGTTGAATGTTGAACTAAGCAGGGCTAAAGCAGTGGTTGTGGTTGTCAGGCCGGTCCGTCCCGCTCTGTGCAGCCCAGCTGGCCTCTTTTGTTCCGGCCACACAAACTGATTAGCATGCACCATCCTACCAGAGCATCTGTCCCCACAGACGCTGCTATTGTTCCCCATTTAAAACATGAAAGTTGGCCCTTTTTGTCCAACTGTCCACTCATATTAAAAGCTTTTAGACATGTCAACCCCTTCTCCACACGCAAATGTTGACCTAAAACCTGGAGAAAGTTTGGTCTGGGTGGATTAAAGCAGAGGGGGGGCCCAGAAGTGATGGTCACAGTTCAAGGAGTCGGTCATCTTTGACCCGGAGCTGGGCGATATGGTTGAAATCAGTATCACAATATGAATACATTGTTTTCTGTACAACAAAACCCTTCTTCAGCTAACTTTTATGAAATGTAAGATTAAACCTCTGGGAGAAGGAGCAGAGGCATCATCTATAATGTGGCCATTATTTAGGACGACGTCATCTACTAAGAAGAAATAATCACAATGTGATGGATCAAGATTTTGGTGGCTTATCATTTCTGCTAAACAATTTATTGAGGAAATGCCTGTAGGAAGTTTATGAAATATATCCCGATGTGGCAAAAATTGCATGACATAATCAAACCGATGTGAAAAGCAATGAACCGTGTTTCACTGTTATGCATTGTGTGACACCAGATCATTAATTTGGACGACCAAAATTTCTCTATTGATAAATTATATTACATATTAACACAATATGATTTCACTGGAAGTCGCTAAGTGATAATATTGAACTATCGGTCAGCTGTATTAAAACCATTACTGACAAAACTTTGTACTATTAAGTTCTTTAAGTATGATAGTGTACTTTAGCCTTTCTTTGGCTCTTTTACAATGTATCATATGACTTAACCAGGGTTGTAAAGTAGCAGCGGCCACCAGCCAAATGCCGGTAATAAATGCAGGTGGCTGCTAGATTGGCTTCACTCACCAGCCACAAAACAAGGTAATCTGTCGAGTGGCTGGTAGGTTTAGGAATCCACCAGCCACAGTGGCAGATGGACAAAAAAAAAGTTAATTTCCAACCCTGGACCTAATGTTTTAAATGTGACATAAAAGAAAACAACTTAATTATATTGATTTTATTATGATATTGATCTTGATTGAGGTCTTTTGTGCTTCAATTCAAAGATTGATGAATGACCCAGTTTTAATAAATCTGGTTAGATGTGTCCTAATTTTGATTTGAACTCATCTGAAATAATCTGGTTAAACTGTTTACATGGAGCCGTAATGGGACCAGACTCTTGCCTTAATTTGCTCTTAAGTGAATCATTAGTGCACACTGATGGTATTGTCCCTCCAACCAACACACACACCCACCCTCCGCCTGTCATGGAGACAGTTTGACAGGCTGCTCGGTGACACGCCACAGCCACAGCCTTTATCTCTGTCTGTTGTCATAGAGAAGTGGGTTAGTTAGTGTTTGTGTGCCAGGGGGTATTTCCACTTCAGGGCTGGTGTGAAAACACACCGGCTGGTGTAGCTCTCCTTCAGTGCGCGTCTCGTCTGTGTAGGTTGGAGTCACTCAGAACTGTTAATACGTTAAAGGGACAGTTCACCTCAAAATCCAAAATCCATTTTCCTCTTACCTGTTGTTCTATTATTAATCTAGATTGTTTTGTGTGAGTTGCAGAATGCTCTCCTGAGCTCTCCTGAGCTAGCTAACGTTACAGCTCGGCTGAGGAGGACGCCATTAATGTTTACATCTGGTGCTGTCACAGGCCGCTCATGCTTCCTACTGCGCAGTGATACGGTTGGCGGATGTAATCAGGGTTGCCAGTTTTGAAAGTCAGAAGTCAAATATATGCCCCTGCCAAACCATATACACGTCGGACAAAACATTCAACATGTGGCAACACTTCAAAAATAGCGCAATTGGACCTGGCAACACTGGGTGTATTTCGGTAGAAATAAAATAGTTCCTACATGAAACTGTTCACAACAAGGTCTGTGGATTATCTTGAGTAACGGGCTGCCATCCAGTTCTTATATCTCCACAGCAGATATCTCCAAGACTCACACCAAAACAATCTAGATTAAAAAAATAGGAGGAAAAATATGTATTTTTGATTTTGGGGTGAGCTGTCCCTATCAAAATTAGAACTGAGATCAGTAGTGTTTACAGTCCAATGAATGATTTACAGTATACTGTATTGACGTTCTCGTTTCTGTCCATTGACTTAAAACAACCTGTACAGCTGTGATGATTATTATTCTTATAAAAGGCAACAGTTTTTATTTCTCGTGTTGTTCTGAGCTGCAGTGATGGAGGAGCAGTGTAAAAGCCTCTCAGTAATCTGGAAGGTGTTGGAATAAGAAGAATCGTTGCAATTAAAATGTTAGTTAGTGTGGTGAACTATCCCTTTGTGTGCTAGAAGCTCTGTTTTAAAACGCATGCAAAGTCTGGAACAGTAATCTGTAGAAGTAACTATCGCTTATTATTTGTCACTATATTGTTAAATCACCACCTTTGTCAGGATCCTGTAGGAATAATAACTCTGTAGTCGGGTTGATGGCAGGTTTTTATTTAATCCTCTGAAGTTAACCTGCTTTGGAGCGGGTTATTCGTGCAGCATAGGTTATGTTACCATGTTGATTTACCCCGGTGTTACCAGAGAACCTGAGATAAGCCCAAAGATAGCTGTTTAACCCACTTTATTCCCCCTCACGCTACAGGCCTCAGGTCATGATAGTGAGACCTGTTGTTTACCTGTTTGCTTCCTCTCTTGTTAATAATTTACACGTTTGAGTTCACCACCACTCTGCATCTGTTGAATGTCACAGAGTCCTAAAACAAATTAAGATATCACTTTATTTCGAGGCCGGACTGATTGTTTTTTCACATTCTCAGCTGAATTCTGTCATTTTTCTCTGTTGCATTGACTGTTGTGAATGAATGAGGGAAACTACAGTGTGTTGACATGCTATTTGTTGATTGTTGTCATGCTGTTGTTGATACTGTGTGTAATAAGAGCTGTCTCTATGTAGTGCAGGCTCTATTTGTATCTGGATATTATTTCATTGCTTTTATCCTTTGATTGTATTTTATAGGCTTTTATTTGTCTGTGCTTTTAACAATTAAAAAACATAAAAATAATCTGAATAATAATAACATAAAACACAAGTTAAAAACATGAACATTTATCAAAATAAAATATAAAAAACAATGTTGACAAACTTAGTGCTTATATTGAAGTCAACAATATAGACACACACATGGTCATTAGCTAATCTGCAAATATTATTTCTACCACTAATATATATATTTTACATACCGTATGTTTTATTATATTCATATAATTGAAATTCTACACCATTTAATGTATTAGATTTTTTTTTTAAATTCATAATAACATAAAACATATGTTAGGAACATGAACATATTAACATTTATTCAAATTAAATATATAATAATAACAAATTAAGTGCTTAAGTGCATAGACACACACTGACGCGGTTATTAGTTACAGTTACATCTGCCAATATTATTTCTACCACAAATATATATTTTATTTAATATTTTATATATAAAATGTATATTATATTTCATCCCTATATTATAACTTCTGCACTATTTTATGTCCTAGATTCTTTTTTAAATTTACGTTTCTTTTAATACATATTTGCAGAGCAAGATTTTCACTGCCAACGATTGCTTCCCTGTAATTGTTGTGCATGTGATAATAAATAAATAACTTAAATTGTGATAAACAAGATTTACTTTGTTGCAACGGTGATGCTGATAAACTGTCGTCAAAACTAGTTTGAGTGAAGCGCCTCGGCTGCACGCAGCTTTGTGTTGTTGATAAGAAACCATGTGATCTGAGCCACAAGTGACGGATAAAATCAGCTTTGAGCCGCGGCGTGAAACAGGCCGACGGGTGATTCACCTCGATGTCGGACTAGTGGACGCTACGTCTCCGTCACGAGAGGAAAGGGACGCACAAGAGAGCGGTTGTTGTGGAGGAGTGAAGTCACTGTAGAAGTCGTCCTCTTTATCTGGTGTCCAGTTACAGGCAGTGAATGGGTCTCTGTCCTCCTGCAGTTCACTGGCTGTATTCATGACCTCTGAAATAAGCTGATGGAGGGCCGAGGCTCTCTTTTCATCGTACGTGGATCTATAAATGTCTTTCACCCGCCGAACCCGACAGATTTCCAACAGGGCCGCAGGGTTTCCCCCCAGGAAATGGGTTAGAGGAGGTGGGAAGCATCGGTCCACAATACACTGAACTACACTTTGTTTAGAGGTTGGCTGCAGTTTGTATAGAAAGTGGTGCAGGGATGACGTGTTTGTGTAGGCCAACCCCGAAGTTGGCATCGCACTGGTTCCCTCCACAAAAAGCTAATGGGATTTTTCCAGTGGATTTCGGAATATTGCAGAAAATGATCTCTGTGACAAACATTACTTTTATGATACTTACACGTTTTGTTCAGCGGGATAATCTCCACATTTTAACACCACTTTTATGATTTTTTTTGAAGCGTAAATTCAATCGCAAGAAGTAAAAAGCGTTAGGCTATAAATGATCTACACCGCGGTCGCTTGACTTCACGTCACCAGCAATAGAAGGCGTACTCGTCTTCGCCGTGATGACGTTTAGTCTCATTTAGCTCATTTAAGATACATAGAAGTGTCAGAAATTCACGAGTTGGGTATTTACTGATGTATTTTATGCTGTAGAATCCGTATATGAGACATGTTTTAATGCAAAGTGTATCAACATGGTAATTCTACATCTTTTGTTCACATCTGCTTCACACGATTTACAGGATTTTCACACCTCAAGGTCATAAGTGGGGAAATGTCACTAACATGGAAAACGTAGGAAGGTTTCTTTGTAAAGTGTGTCCTTAAAGGTCACATGTGTCGGATATGTCAGGCGATGTTTCTCACCACATGGTATCGCAGGATAATGTTTATCATCTTCACCATCTCTTCATCGTCCCTCAGCCTAACCTAATTCTTGATGCTGTTTTTGTTTCCTGTCTTGGCTTTTGTGATTTTTATCTCAAATGTCTGTTAACAGAGGAAACTTGCTATAAAACAGCTTCAGAGTTTGGACTTGTAGTTGGGTGTAATTAACCTTATTTATCACATTAACATATTATAAATGTAAGTAACAGTGTATGTTAACAGTGCTTTTAAGTACATAAAGTAACAAAAGTAAAAGTACTCATTATGCAAAATGGCTGTTTTAATAGTGTTGTGTTATTATAGAATATTATATTATTCTGTTTTTGTCACTAACAAATACATATAAGAGTTTTTTTAATGTTGTATTTTGTCAATGTGGAGCGAATTTTGGATACTACTGAATAGATAAGTAGTATATATATATATCATATAGCACATCATGTTATCGATGTAAAAGTAAACTATAAGTGTCGGATAAATGTAGAATGGTAGAAACAAGTGTTGTTTTGGCTTTGTGCGGAATCAGCTTAAAGTTTTTTTTATAGCCTTTGTCATATTTTCACTATGTTATTTACAGCGTTTCTGTCACGAAAGCTACTAAGTGGACTTTAAGTTCAAATTATTTGGTCAAACGACCGTTCCCAAGGTCGAGAAATAATTTGAACACACAAAGAATCGCTAAATCACGTTGGTGGTAGTAGTCATGAGTTAATTTAGGTTTATCAAGACAAATGCTTTTACATATGAAGCGTCTCGTGGTCTGGAAAGTTATTTCTTCATCAGCGGTTTTACATAGACAACACAAACTAAACGTTGAAAAAAAAAAATTCAAGATAACACGTGGTGAGTAATTAATATAGAAATGGTCGTTTAGTGGTGAAGTGTTCCTTTAAAAAAAAAAAGTATTTGACACTGAAATTAAACTTTCTTTTTTTTTTTTTTAAAGAAAAGGCATCTATTTAAATGGGATTTCTACCTGTTTTGTATGATGAAGCTCTCACAAGAAACTCCTTGGCAACAGCAGAATATAAGATAATGATTCATCTCTGTGGTGTAATGAGTCTTTTGACCAAACCCTAAACTTTTTTTGGTTTCAGTAAAGAATTCGCCATTACAAGCGATTGCGAAGCTCGTGGGTTTATGGCGACGTTGTGTCCTCTTCGGCCTTTTGACATCAGAGTTGTGCTTCTGAATGACACTCGGCTGGTTTTATTTCATGGCACAAAGGATTATAACATCAGTCCCAGTGCGCTGCTACGTGAGTCACCCGTCACGGACGCACACCTCACAACCCCACTCACTGTACTGGAGTGAATTCACACATTGTCTGCCACTGTCGCAGCCCAGATCCCAGCACAAAGGCATTGTGGGTGTATTGTAGTAACGAATCAATGGTGTTGTGTTCAAGCCTTTTGTGTGTGTTTGCATGAAGGTCTGAGGACGGTTTTTAAATTTTAAATTAACTATCCAAATGACGCTTTCTCCGGAAAAATGCAACTTCATCTGAAAAAGTACTTCTGATCGTGTCTGCAGGTGGTGTGTGTGTGTGTGTGTACCGGCACTGATGGAGACGCTCTGAGGGTGACAGCGGGAAAATCCTCACCCTTCCTCCTCCTCCTCCTCCCCCCCCCCCCCCCCCCCCGAAGGCTGCACAGATGTTTTCGCTCGGTCAGGAAAACATCTCCACCTCCCCTGCTTCCACCAAAGGACCAGTGAAGTATGGAGAGCTCATCGTGCTGGGGTAAGAAGTTCACCAAGGAGCTTTTACAGCTTTAGTCAAAACGTCTAAATCATCAACATGGAGCTTTAAAAGGTTTTTTGCTCGTTTAGCCCTTTAACTACTCGTATATGTGCGTTTTACATTCCTGCTGAAGAATAATTCTGTTTTTAGATCGGTTTCTTTCTTTAAAACTTGCTTTACATAGTAATCCAGCACAGGGCAAACTGAGCCTGCTTTACATGTTTATCAGGAAACTGTATTTTCAGTCAGTGTTGAAGCCCATCTCGGTGGTGCTTTCAGGGACACTATGAGATCCTATAATAAAATAGAATAAATCTTTATTTTCTTGCAGGGTGGAAATGTGTCTTTCACCAAACGTAAAAACAAACACATAAACAAGACCTTATTACTTACTTATTATTATAATATCTGTGGCTTAAATCTTCTCAGTCACTTTGTTGAGTTAAGATTATTAATTGCACTTGGGTGGAAGGACTTCTTAAATACATTTTTAGTTGCCAGATGGGGGCTATGTACCAGGATACATGCTCATTTATGTCTAACCGTGCCAACATCTAGATGGAAGATGTTTTATTCATGACAGTTTTACAGAGTTTTACAAACTCTACTGTGTCATAGGGCTCAGTGTTGATTGAGATAATTAGAAATTATAAATGAGTTTTGGTAGTTTTGAGAATTATAAACATGTTTTCCTACAAAACTCTTTTTTTTCATTCACCAAAAGAAGATCTTAAATGTTAAATGTTGTTCGAACACAAGCAGCCGTACAAGAATTTTGTCTGTATACATTTGTCTTATTAATTATATGATCAAAGTTTCAAATCTGACCAGACATTTGATGCCAGCTTTTAGTATTTTTTAAGACAGTTTTTAATACTAGGCACTATATTGTGGTGGGGTCCTGAAAAACCGATGAGGTTTGATACCTAAGCCCAGCTGTGTGGTCTTCACACTTAAAGCCTTTAGCCTGAGCTTCTTGGTTTGTATTTCATATAACACCGGCAGCACAAAGCCCACACCAGCGCAGACCTTTGCATTGTTTTGCCTCACTGCTTCTGCTGGTCTGAAAGTCCCTCTGACAATCTTTGCTTTCAGAGCGTAACCCCTTTGGTGCGGATATACATTTTTACCCCATCACTTCATTTAAGCTCAATTATATTTGCACTGTTTCCCGCTTTGTACTGCAACTGTTGCACAACAATTTCCCTCAGGATAAATAAAGTGCTATCAGAAATCCTTTATTAGTCCCACAGCGGGGAAATTTACAATCTCTCATATCTCATCTTTATGTACATTTCTTTGTACAGTATGAAATTGTTCCGGAGCAGCAACACTCGGCCTCATCCAGTTTAATGTGTCGAGACTCCACCACAGCAAAGAATGCAGCTGACTTCCTGACTGAAGGCTATTCACTGTGGGCACAAGAGAGCGCCTGTGGTTCAGGGAGGTGGAGAGACGTCAGGAGAGTTTGTGGCTGTTGTGGTTTCAGACCTTTTGTTTGCTTTTCGTATCATAGTGTCCACATGTGGAACCAAAGAGTCTGCGAGAGTCAGTAACTGGCAATTACACTGGTCATAGGGTTTAATTTTAAAGAGCCATATAGTTTGTGAAAACAGAGGTTGTGTTATGTGTCTTGCAGTGGAGCCACTGTGGAGTTGGGGGGGTCTGAGTCAGTCTAACAAAACTGAGGTGGCCGTCGCTTTATCTGAAAAGCAGGAAGTTTGCATTATCCAGTGAAAGAATGGCTCTACTTTTAACTGAACTCAAATGTTTACTTGACCTGCGGCTGGCAGCAGTCTGGCTCTGAAGATAACCTCCTGCCAAACTGGCTTTTAATTAAAGCTCCCACAACATCTAGCTTTCAGCTCAGGGTTAGAAAAATGTTCTGCAAATAAATGGATGTTTTGTAAATAAATGTTCAGTTTCAGGTTGTTTTTAACAGGCGTCCTGATGGATGAATAGTAAACCACATTGCCACAGTATCCTGCTTTTTTTTTAACGTGGACTGAAACGGATGTTGCTCTTTAGTTTTCTTTTCCCCACAAAGCTTCCTGTCTCCAGTGAAAGCTGTAAAAGAAATGTTCTGGGAAATATGTTTGTTTGACTTCTTACCTGCATTCGTTAGATAAGTCCAGGGCGTGTTTATCTTAGGATAGGATAAAATACACAATAGAAATGTAATGGAGACATCTTGGGTGTTTTTCTTGGACTTTCTTGGAGTAGAAATCCTTTTCATTCATGAATCAACTCCTTATTTTCATGATACACAGGACTCTTAATCAAATGAACAGCAGCCAATCACATCACACAAGCAGCAGGAAAAGGTGTGAAGACCAGCAGGCAGGCTCAGATTATTACGTTCAGATTTAGAGACAGGATCAATAAACGGTGTGCATTTTAACTGTACTAATATAGGTTATAATGCAAGTAAATTAATGTTTTTTTTTTTTTTTTTGAAAGTAATAATTATACATTTTGAAGAGCATTTATTTCTTTTTTTTTTTTATGATTTAAAGTGTATTGCCATTTTTAACATACATAACACTCAGCACTGTACAGATCTGAAAAAAACAATAACTAATGTAATGGATATATAGAAATAAATAATGCAAATAATAATTATGATAATAATTATGATAATAATAATAATAATTGTTATTATTAATGATAATTAATTATTATTATTTAATGGATATAACAAAGGAAAGAGAAAAAAAAAACAATGAAACTTAATATTAAAATACATACCAAAGGCACTATTAATTAATATTAAAAAGCATTTATTATTTCTTCACATTTACATTCAGTGAATGGCACATCATGACCAAACACAAAGTTTAGGACTTGGACTTGTGGTTTTTGACTCGAGGATTTCATAGCCAAGACTTGAGACTTACTTTGCAAAGAAATGACTTCATCCCACCTCTGGCAGATAATGTTTATTGTTTGGAATCAGCACAACTCATCATAAAGCAGTTAAACGTGAGAGAATCCACCACAGCAGAGAATGCAGCTGACTTCCTGACTGAAGGCTTTTCACTGGGGACACGAGAGCGCCTGTGGTTCAGGGAGGTTTCAGACCTTTTGTTTGCTTTTGTATTATTGTCTCCAGAACTGAAATAAAGCTGTCTGGAACCCTAGACTGTCACATTGTTTCATCACTGAAGTATACTATAAACTGGCAGATTTCTATGATCAAAATATGTGCATTTTCATTTAAAAAGTCAAGATTCAAGATGTTTATTGTCACTCCAGTTATACAAGTACAATCGTCTAAAATTGCTATGAGGCTCCTTAAAGACAACAATAAATATTAACTATAAAAGGCAAGAAAAATATAATAAAATTAAATATAAGAGTAAAATATAAAAATATATATACAGTAATTAAGGAAAACATTAAAAAGATTGCATTCAATGCGATGGCACATATTGCACGGGGGTTGTGTGTTTGTGTGTGCTGTACGTGTGTGTGGGGGGGTTAATGTCTGTCTGTGTGTGTGTGTGTGTCATTTATTAAGTAGTTTTGTAGAAAACCTGTTTAGATCTTCTGCGAATGTTGTAAGACATTTCCCTTCTTGTGTTCAGGTGTAACGGCACCCTGCCCAACGGTGACAAGGGGAGGCGGAAAAGTCGCTTCGCTCTGTGTCGCAGGAACAAGGCCAACGGTGTGAAACCCAGCACTGTCCACTCCTCCTGCACGCCTCAGGCTGCCAAGGTGAGAGCCCGACACACGAGTAACGGCGTACACCCGGTCTGATGGCGAGCAGTACAGGAGTGAAACCTTTAAATGTTCTGTAAGCCACACAAAAGAACACAGAAAGTGAGCTTTGGCTCTTGAATATTACTTTTTAAATGAGGTTTTGTAAGGCAACAAAGCTGAAAGTCCTCTTTACAAAAATATGTTATTTTGTATGAAGAGAACAAAACGCTGTGCGATGGTTCAACCAGCCTGACGATGTAAAGGACTTAAAGAGACAAAGATCTCTGAGCTCAGTAAGAAGAGAAGAAATCTGCAGTCGTTGGTAAAATAAACTGGAAGTTTAACATCAACATGTGTGCAGATTTAAATAGGTACAACTTCCTGTTTTAGTGTCAAGATCACAATAACGCCTCTAACGAGCTGAAACTAACAGGCAACGTGTTGCTTTATCAAGATATTCTTCAACCTTCACAATAAAAGGTTAGTCTAGTGTGAGCAGCACTGATGGAATATCATGAACATACATTTAAACCTCTTCAGTCTAACACTGAGGAGACTGCAGAGGGCCCAGAGAGAAACGCACAATCATGTTTATTTGTTTAATTAGATCTACCAGAGTAGCAACAATCGAGGGTCACTTATGCTTTTCTGGACTGATAAACAAATTCAAAATCCAACAGTATTCTCCTCTGTCGTGCAGCACTGTGGGGACGTCGACTAAATACAAGTTTGAATGATTTAAATCTTGTTCTTTTAGCCAAAACTATTTCAAATGTAAATAATACATTTGGTGTCTGAATTACACTGTTTGTATCTCTCTTAAAATGGTTATTATTGAAAGAAAGAAGAATCAGAATCAGAAAATCAGAAAGAAGAAAAACGTCCATATAACAGCTAATGACAAACTTTTCAATATTAAAAAATATTGAAAGGTTTCTGTAAGATTATCTGGATAAATAAGTGGATTTATATTTGTCTGGAATTTCCACACAGTCGCGCTTCCTGTTACAGACTTACTGCATCATTAATGAAGTATGCCAACAGTAGTGTTTGTCATATGTTAAACACCTTGTAACAGCATCTCGTGTGTGTTTCTGAAGGCGGTAAGCAACAAGGAGCAGCACAGTATCTCGTACACTCTGTCCCGGGCACAGACGGTGGTGGTGGAGTACACCCAGGACAGCAACACAGACATGTTCCAGGTCGGTAGCGTCCACTGCCTCTACCTGATGTCACAGATTAAATTACATTTTTTATGGATTATCTTTGTGTTTCGATGGCCAAACAAGGTTCAGACAACAATCTGAAGTCAAGCTTCATGCCTGTTCTCGCTTTTGGTGAACGGAAATAATTATAATTTCTTTATCTTTTTTTTTCATCTCTGTCGATGAAATCTTGTGTCGGAAAAATATTGTTGCGTGTGTTTGTTTTTGACCATCTTACATTTTGCATGTTGCACAATCTTTGGCACTTTGGTAGAATTATCTCAACAAGCGTGTAAGTCTGTTTAGAGCAAAAAGAAACACAAAATGAAAAGTGCGAACCCACAATTGAAGAATTGGAAACAGAAATGAGAATCAACACAGCTGCATGCAAATTGTTGTGATAAAAAATTCCAGATATTTAAAAAAAAAAAAAAAAAAAAAAGTGCTCAATGTGCTTTATTTTTTCTTCTTTTCATGCATGTTTCTTGCTCGGCCCATTTCCTCTTGTAGTTTGTCATTATTCGGGTGGTTTTGGGGATTCACAATGTCTTAAAAACCTATTTTACTGACTGTTTTCTACTGTCACTGACCGCTGACTCTTCGCTCTTTTTACCCGACTGGAAGGGTCCGCAAGTGATCAACAACCGCTTCAGTAGCAAAAAACCTTTCTGGCAAAAAAAAGCCTTACCTCGTCTTTTGCAGGCCACATTTTGGTTGTTGTCGTGGCTCAAAAAATGAAAAGTTTGGTCTCATTTTAAACCGGAGCATCTGCAGATTAATTCCATACCCGATATGTTATGATCCACTAAGGTGAGGTCACGATACGAGATTTATAAATCCCAGTCTCTTCTTTGTTTGGGAGGGAAGAGCACGAGTCAGGTGGGTACAGGCCACTTAATCACATCACTGACACAGTGCCAATGTACATGACGCTCAGATAAAACTGTCTGCAGCATCAGCATGAACGATATATTACTTGAATATATTTTCTGCTACTTTCTGCTTCTGCTCCACCACGTCTCAGAAGGAAATATTGCACTTTTTACTCCACTACATTTATGCGACAGCCTTAGTTACTTTTTACATAAAAGAAAACATATGATGCCGTACGACAGTTTACTACTAATCTACCCAGTAGTATGTAAAGTATCTAAATGCACTACACCATTCAAATATTCTATAATAATAACACTTTTAAAGGAGACATTCTGCATAATAATTAATACTTTTGATGCTAATACTTGAGTAAAGTTTGGATGCAGGGCTTTTACTTGTAACAGAGTATTTCTGCGCTGTGGTATTACTACTTTTACTCAAGTGAAAGATGTTATTACTTCCTCCACCTCTGCAGATTGGTCGCTCTACAGAGATTCCCATTGACTTTGTGGTGACAGACACGCTGCCCGGTGGTCAGAGCCATGTGGACGGCCAGACGGTTCAGAGCACCATCTCCCGCTTCGCCTGCCGCATCATCTGCCAGAGAAACCCTCCTTACGCTGCACGGATCTACGCCGCAGGCTTCGACTCCTCCAAGAATATCTTCCTCGGGGTAGGCTGCAGTCGCTGCTCCTGCGAGAGGTGCACGATACTGTGATTCACGACCTGTGGAATAAGAAGGTAATTCTTGACCTCTTCTCAGGAGAAAGCAGCCAAGTGGAGGATGCAGGACGGTCAGATGGACGGACTGACCACCAACGGCGTTCTGGTGATGCACCCGCGCCACGGCTTCAGCCAGGGCTCCAAACCTGGTCTGTGGAGGGAAATGTCCGTCTGCGGCAACGTCTTCACGCTGCGGGAAACCAGATCATCTCAGCAGAGGGGCAAGATGGTGGGTGACCCCCCGGCTCTTCATGGGAGCTGTAGTTTGTTTGTTAATGTAAACAAATGAATCATTGTTCAAAGCATTATTATCTGTTTCTTTACTCTGTGTACTCTGACTTACGGGACATATTACGTTCTATATCATGGACGTAATCATCGAAACACATTAAATGAACCACACTTACCTGTACTTAATTCTGTATTTCACATACACAGCTGCAGTATATGCCTTCTCAAACATATCTATATGCAATTTACTGCCAGCATGATGGCTTTTTGTGTTTGCACTCTTTATATTTCCCCCTTTGTACTGCAACTGTTGCACCACAATTTGCCTCAGGGTAAATAAAGTTCTACTTTTATCTCACCTGCATGAGCCAAAACAAATAAGTTAAAAACTTATTAAAAAGTGACGCAAGGGAGCATTTAGTGTCATGCACTTTGTACTTTTTATGGTTTTTAAGATTCCATCCCTCAGTTTTTTATAATACTTATGTATTTATAGTTTGTAGGTCACAAGTCATAGGCAATATTATATCTTTATCTTTGTATTGTTTGTATTGTCTTCGTATGTAATATATTACTCTGTCTTTGGTTGTGTAGTCTTTAAGTTGCATCTGTGTATCGCAGTATTGACCAAGAGGAATTTCTCCTTTGGGACAATAAATGGCATCTTATCTCATCAAACTGAATTTCAACAGGACGCAGTGTCGTATCGTCACGTCTTCTGCTTGTCTCTGCTTCAGATGGAGCCCGAGTCTAACGAGCTGGTGGACGGGTCTCTGATCGACCTGTGCGGCGCCACCCTGCTGTGGCGGACGGCCGAGGGCCTGGCGCACACGCCCACCGTCAAACACCTGGAGGCACTGCGGCAGGAGCTGAACGCCGGGCGGCCGCAGTGTCCTGTGGGCTTGAACACGCTGGCCTTCCCCAGCCTTCGCCGCAAAGACGTCCTGGACGAGAAGCAGCCCTGGGCCTACCTGCGCTGCGGCCACGTGCACGGCTACCACGGCTGGGGGGGCCGCCGCAATCCCGAGGTGGAGGCGGAGTGTCAGGAGAGAGAGTGCCCCATGTGCCGGACGCGGGGCCCCTACAAACCGCTGTGGCTGGGCTGCGAGGCGGGCTTCTACGTGGACGCGGAGCCCCCCACCCACACCTTCGTCCCCTGTGGTCACGTCTGCTCGGAGAAGACGACGGCGTACTGGAGTCAGATCCCGCTGCCGCACGGCACGCACACCTTCCACGCCGCCTGCCCGTTCTGCATCCAGCCGCTGAGTGGAGAGTCCGGCTTCATCAGACTCATCTTCCAGAGCCCGCTGGACTAGAAACCACTCAGACTTCTTATCTCAAGCCTTAACCAAGAGGAGGGTGAACCATGAGTTCTTTTGATATCTTAATTTTTATAACTTAATTTAACTTAATTTTGACCAATACAAATACATTTATTGGGTTGATTCCTGCCCTTTTTTTGAACATCGTTTATGATTCAGGCAGTGTTGTCCTCCTCTAAAGTGGTGAATGTTCTTCCCTGGACAAAACTGTGATGATGTTTGATTTCTCTTACACTTTTTATTTATTCCTTTACCTCTTCAGCAATGTGTTTTGTAAATCAAAGCAGAATTAAACAGCTTTAATGTCTCACACTGCATTAAAGAGATATTAACACTAAAACATGATCACAGTTTTGTTTCAGTCTATGTGGTCCAGTTCTTTTTTTCTAAGGCTCTTTCTATGGGAAACACAGCATTTTTAAGCAGGAAAATGTTAAAAAAAGATGTATGGTACAAACTCTGAAGTTTTCGTCATCCATAATATATTTCTGTATTTGTAATAATTTCTGTAATATATTTTCTCTGAAGTCAAGTGACCTTCCTCTATACTGCTGTTTCCTTTTTGAACACAGAATAACTGTATTTTCTGTTCCTAATACGAGCTTTGTATCACAACATAACAAAAATATATTTCTTGGGAAACTTTTTAAGCTGCTGTCTTGTGATTTGAATCACGCACATCCTGCCTGAATGTAAGTACAGTAAACTACAGGCATGAATGACAATAAACCTGCATTACTCAGTAGTTACACGAGGAATTAGTTTTTAGTATCCAAGTCAGATGGTGCACGTTATGCAAAAGAAATCATAAAGGAATACTTCACCCCAAAATGCTCCTGTATACGTACATTTACACATACACAGGAAAATATATTTAGATATTATCTCCCAACATTTGAATCCAGAGCATGATATCTCAACAACTCTTGACCAGATTACCATTGCGCATCGAGCGGAGGATTTCTGATGATATTGGTAATAATCTGACCTTTCCTCTAGCGCCACCATGAGGCCAAACCTCCCAACTTTTATTTAAGAAATATTTCAAATTTATTGTGTAGTTTCCTTCAAATTTCTACGATGACATTCCTGATTTCAAGAGGATGAACTGTTTTGATTTTATTGACCCGATAACCTCTTGTGCCATCCCTTATTTTAGCTCTTTTTCTGGTATGGTTCTAAAAATAGCATCAGTATGTTGACTTTTACTCTTTCTGCAGCTATAAACAGAGGAGTATCTGTTCAGGAGGTTGCCATTAAACTCAAATTAACAGGCAAATTTTTGGGTGAAATATACTTATTCAAACAAGTAAAATCTATGAAAAAAGTAAGGGAATAACTAGTTACATGTAACAGAGTTATGTAATTAAATTACAAAATAAATGTAATTGTAATCTGTCACAGTTACTGAGATTAAATTAAATTACAGTTACTAATCAAAATGGTGATTACAAGAGGGTTTCATCCGAATATATATATTTTTTTTTAGTAAAAAGCGTATATGTAGAATGTAACTCAAATCTTAATTCAAATTAGATTAAAGACATTTTAATAAGAATTTGACAGTAATCAGTGTTGAGCACACTGCCTGGTTTAACTTTATGTTTTTAGGACTTTTCAGCTTTATTGCCCAGTTTAAAACATGTTAGAAAAGTAATAAATAAATGATCAAATCTAATAAATTGAAATTAGAAATAATAGTAGCCTAATCGATCGTATAACATTTTAAAAGTAACCTTCAAATGTTAAAAAGACAAATATGTCCTGTGAGCTTTAGTAGAAATATATAAAGTAGCATAAAATGGAAATAATCAAGATAAATACCTTGAATGTGTACTTAAGTACAGTAGATGTAAATGTAATTACATCCCCCCCACTGGAGTCCACTTTCAGTGTGTCTGTATTCTGACCGCTGGGCAGCAGGGGGCAGCAGCGAGCTTTACGAGGAGAGAAGAAGAAGTGGCCGCTGCCCCTCCTCCTGCAGTGCATGATGGTCGGTGTGACTGCTGCTGTGTGTGTTTTCCTCCCGGTTCCTCCGGTATTCCTGTGATGGTGGAACGGACAAACACTGGCTGCTGTGCTTCACGCGACAGGTACGGACTCGGCGGAAGCCCCGCAGTCCCTGAACTTTCCCGGTTCGTCTCTTATTTAATTTCGCCTGTCAGTGTTAGCGGTTAGCTCTCCCGGCTAACCTGCTAGCATTAGCCAGTCTACGTGTAACCCCCGCTGACAACATTAGCTTTAGCATTAGCTTTCGGCACAGGCCGCGGGTATTCGCATCCCTAGCAGCCCTGTCATCCAAAGTAAAATTGGGCTTCGTGTGTCTTATGTTACCGTTTAGTGTTGACTTCATTGTCAGCTCAGTGGATTTAACGCTAACGGCCACAGCAATAAATGCACGGGAGCTAAGCTAAAGCTAGCTAGCTTCTGTCACTGCTGCCTGCCCTGTTAAAAGACACCAGTGGTAGAATGTAACTAAGTACATTTACTCAAGTTTTGTGCTCAAGTGCAAAGGTATTTGTTCTTCACTTGAGTTTTTCCATTTTATGTTACTTTGTGTAACACATGTAAAGGTAAACATTGTGCTTTTTACCTTGTATATCACTACTTCTTGTCTGACAGCTTTGGATCCATTCTCTGCTGTTTCGATTTTGACTGTTGTTTTGTGAGTCCCTCACACTTTACCTCAACACTAAATTGCTGTAAACCATGCTTTAAATCTCTTTAAACCCTGAGTGTGTAGATAAGAAGCTATTAAGGAGTGAAGGTAGCGTTGATGATGTTATATAACCAAGTGTAAACAGAAACACTAACATATTTTACTCCTAATTAGTGTTATTTCCCCTGTTTATGTTTTACAGGAGCACAGACCAGCTAAATTGTAGACACAGTATAAGATCGTGAAGCAAAGATAATGGAGCTGTACTGTCTTTATAATTACTAACCAGAGCCTTCACCTAACATTTAAGATTTTCTTTGATTGTCCCAGGGGGAAACACAGATATTCACATAGCATCTGAACATACAGATAATACACATGACAACATGCAGATATAGACAGTACACACACTCTTGTGTAATGTGAGGTGCTGGTTCGTATTTCAACATATTTACTAAGCGACAACACAAAGATGAGTCCATTTGTGATTTTAAGAATAAAAAGTCTTTCATTCTTGTGATTTAAACTGGCAGAGCTTTTGCGGTTTTAAAAATGACACCTACAATAACATTTCAACATGAAATATTATTCAGGTTTACTGATCGGAGCAGGATTATCTCTGTTGTGTTTCCTCTAATCCACTTGTCATTTGATGATTGATTGTTTTTCCCTTATGGTAAAATCCTTCTCTTCTGGTCAAACAAAATGAACTAGAGGGGGAAATATTTGGTCTGAAACGCTGCTTGTAAATTCTGGTACTTCTCAGCTCAACAATGTGCTTGGATGATCTTATTCCTAATCAGTATGTATGGAAAAGTTTTTTAGAAAGGCATGTTTTTCTAGAAATAGAGATGGAAACACAGTACATAACTACTAAATACTGTTATGTCTCTGTCCTTCTGTCAGATAAAACACAGATCTGAATTGCATTTCAAGATATTTTTACAACGGCAAATGTGAAACACCTAACCGTCTAAAGCAGCACGTCTCTCCGAAAAATATATTGGCCAATCATTTCTATTTTTACTCCACAGACGCCTCGGTAAGTCTTGGAAACGAGCAGCCAGGCCGACTGAGAGTCTGATGTTTTACACTTTGAAGTGTTTATTTTGTCGTTAAAGATGGGACAGTTTTTGATGTGTAGACAGAAGGAGCTGAAACAGTGGCGGCTGCAACAGAGACGCTGCAGACCTTTCCTCTAATTCTGGCACCGGTGTGATGGGATTAAAAACAGGGTTTCACACCTTCAACCGTCTGAGCAGTGAGATTTAGATCTGAAACAACACATCTCCGTTTCACATCCTGTACAGCTTTCTATATATGTATATTCTGTATAAATGTTTCTTTATTTTGGAGAAGGCAGATGTGGCAGGACAGTCACAAATAGTGCTCGGAATTAAGTTTTAGGGGATGCGCTCAATTCATCTAAATAATATTATGTCGATTAATCACCATCTAAAAGATATTAGAAAATACTAAAACAATTTACAATTTCCTTAAACTGAAGCGGGACATCCTGAAATACTGTACCAACAGTATAATAAAACCACAATAAATTTAGTTTACTGTCACCTGATCTTATTTTTCGTTATATTTTATTTTGTGTATTCTATAGATGCTCTATAAATACATATCTTTCAGATTTGCTTTTTTTTTTTTAACTCCTGTGCAATGCCTGATAACCTGCTGCTGCTGTTACACAAGAATTTCTCAATTTGGGATTAATAATGATTTATCCAGCAATCCATCTAAAACCGGGAAAAGCAGCAAATCATCACAATGGCGCTAGTTTCCTGAAGGGGCGCGGCAGTCGCGAAATCCACGTGACAGAGATACAAGACGTTTAAAACCGTCTCTCAGAAGTGTGTATTTGATGAGCTGAGCTGTACAGGTGGTGTAGCTTTGACATGGCATGTCTCGGGGGTCACCCCTCTGAAACACTTTCAGTTCTGCAGCCGCCTGAATACAAACTCACTCTGAACAGCTGTGACTTCCTGTACTTTACAGAACTTTCTGTTAGTGACAGATCTGGCGGCAGGCTGTGAGAGAGTTTAGACCAACAGTATATCAGTCTGTGTGGATGAGAAGTTTTACTGTGTTGTAGATTGTTTTTCAGGAGAAGATCAGTGGATTTCAAAAACATTGCAGCGCCGCTTTACAGGATCAGGCTGACATTATTCTATATTTTTATTAGTCATCAAATTCTATGAAAAAAATTCTGTTAGTCTGTCAATACTTTCTGACTTTAAAAAACACAAACGTAGAGTTTCATTTTAAAATCTCAGGAATTTTGTAAAACATCTGGTCACTGTAGCATTTGTTGGGGACTATTTTCAGCGGCGGATTAATCCACATTTGTTGCTCTGGTGAGTATTTGTGGCAGCAGGACAGTGTGTGTGTCAAGATTAATTACAGTGTGTGTTCATCATGAAGGAACATGTCAGTGCAGCAGTGAGGCTCACTGATTGTTTTTAATAGTTTTTGGGCAACAATGGAGGAAGAAGATATATCAGGCTATGATACACACACAGTACTTCTTAGTGGATACAGATTTGTTGACAATAAAGAGAAATATATCGACAGCCGTATCCTTTGATTTAGTTTTCCTGTGTCTAACGTCAGCGCTTCATGTGTCTCTGTCTCCAGCTAGCCTCCTGGGAGGCGAGTCCCAATGCCATGGCCTCCAGCCACGGCTCGTCCCCAGTGCCTCGTGGAGGCCGAGATGGGATCTATCACAAGGACCGGGATACCCCCCCACCTCGCTGCCGGTCCATCCGCTCCCTACCCGACGTCTGCCCCAAGGAGCCCACAGGTGGGAACAGCTGTCTTGACTTTTGTAGAAATCGTTTTAAGGCTTTAATTTAACGATTTTTATCCGTCAATTAACCCTGTAAAATCTCAGAAAGTAGTTAAATATGTTCGGTGACGTCTTCATTTTTGTTAGAATAGTTTAAGATGAAGTTCGTAACCTGTAGTTTATGTCCACCTGATGTACTGAGCAACGAGGATTCAATCTTCCGTAGCTCGCAAACCAACTTTAAAGGTGCATACCGCCTCCTACTATATCGGAGTGTGAAGATTCTGCGCTTGTACAGTCAATAAAAGCAACTTGACTTCATAGTATTTGCAGATAATTTATCGGAATTATACATAACAATAAGAATGTCCCATTGTCAACCGATAATTTGTGCATCCTTAATTTGGGACAGACGTTACAATACATTTTGATGATGTAATTCCTGACTGTTTTCCTGCAGGTGAGGGGCGGGGCCTGTGTGACGGCCCCTCCGTGGTGGCGGAGCACGACAGGTGGACGGTGTACAGCTCGAAGGTCAACCTCCCCGCCGCGCTGAACGACCCGCGACTCGCCAAGCGGGAGTCCGACTTTTTCACCAAAACATGGGGGCTGGACTTCGCAGAGACGGAGGTGATGCCCTCCTTCTACCTCCCCAACATCACCAGGGAACACTTCGGACCTTACCTGCAGGAGATGGCTCAGGTAACTCGCCCACACTGGATTATTCAGAGCGTTTCTGATGGGCAGAGGGAGAATTCTCTCGGCATCGAACTCACTGATTGGCTCGTAAAGGAGTGCGTGGCGTCGAAGCTGAACATGTGACTTGTTTGTAGGCCTGGAAACTTCATTCATACAGTTTCAAATAAAGATTAGGCTACACTAATAATATTAGGATTATACAGGGCTGGGCAATATGATAATATATATCGGCAAAACCTTATAAAAATGTCTATCGTATATATTTTTATATGTCGTTTCTAGCGCGATATTTTTACATGTTCTTTCTCTGTAATTTCACTTGAAACTGTTTTATCCATTCATTTTCATTTCAAATGAGAAAATACTCAATACTTTTTAATTTCTTAAATTTCACACAGAATGTGAATATTTCATACAGACTATTTATTTATTGATTTACGATAAAACTACTGTGTTGCGATATATATTGTTATTGAGATATGAAATTATCTATCTATCTATCTATCTATCTATCTATCTATCTATCTATCTAT
>CALSCE010010695.1:1268748-1299391 GCA_943593645.1 Bovichtus variegatus | reverse complement strand
AATTCAAAATATGGAATTAAAAAACCTAAAACTCTAATTTAAATAATTAAAGCCGGCACGACGACGGATAAACATCACATGACACTCAGTGTTGCACGTCTTTATTTGACGACCTCAGCGGGCTCAGACTTTGCAGTAGCAGAGGGCATCAGGAAGAGCGAGGAGGTTGACCTTTGACCCTTTCAGGCTGGTTTTACATTAACAGACAAAAACAAACTGATAGTTCCTCAGTGAAGAGGAGGAAAATAATCTACATTAGAGTCTCTTCAAGGTGCAAATGGCTTGTTTTTTTTCCCAGAAGGCCTCAGTGGTCGAGGATCCGCAGGTTTCCTGAAACGATCTTGTTCTCCAGCATCGCTCCGGCGGGAATATCGATCCGGTCACCGTGATTGGCTATAATGATGACGGTTCCCTGGTGGAAGTGAAATGGCTTCATTAAAACAAAGTGAAGTTATTTTACTGGTTTATTGTTGGCAGTGGAGGAAGTTTTCTAAAAGTAAAAGAACGAACACCACAGCTGCAACATTAAAGTGATGAACACATGAATGCATCAATAATTACAATCCGACAATATCATTTAGACTTTTCTGCATAATGAGTACTTTTATTTTTTGATTCTAATACTTTTGTACTTCAGGACTTTTACTTTTTTTTATGTCAGACTGACTTCTTTAAAAAAATATATTTTTAGGACTTTTTTTATTGCACATTACCACTATGACTTAATTACATTTTCTTTTACCTTTTTTTATTTTATTTTTCATGACATACATATTCTTATTTTATTGTTTTTGACACTTTTTTGACATTATTTTATGGCATGCTATAATATGACTTTTTCTATGACAGCAGGTTCAACATAATGTTTTTTTCCTCACTTTTTCACTTGTCCCAATACAAACTAATTTATATTTAATCACCTGATCGGTGCTACACATGTGCAACTTTTAACAGAGAAACGTATAGTGTAGTATTTAAAAATTATATTATAGATCCTATAGTATGTCATTACAATGAAAAAAAAAAGTATAGTTTTTCATAAAAAGTCATGAAATGTCATAATATAGTATGCTATTAAAAAGTCATAAAAAGTAATTGTATAAGAAGTCATACAATGTCATAAGACGACTTATGGCATTGTATTTACAGCAGACTATATGACATTATTGTGACACAGACGAACACTGCGACAGGTCGCAGGTCAGCGGGCGTGAACGTTGCTCACCTTTAGAGAAACGTTCTTTCCGAAGGTGACGTCTCCCGACACAGTGAGGTGGTCCAGCTCCAACATGTCCGGGATGCTTTCAAACCTGCACAGAAACTCCTGAACCTGCAAACAAAATCACAACAACGGTTTCAAACGCCCGATGATTGACTTTGGATCCAACACGTCACCACGTTTGACTATGTTGACACTTTATACCAGGAGTGTAAAACTTCATTTCACTAGAGGGGGTCACACTGGGAAACCACATCAAGGGCCAGACGTGTATAGTTATATTATATTATATTATATTATATAGTTGCATGTACCATCTCACAACAACCTGTCTCACTGGCCAGTGGTTGTGTGGGACATTTAATATACATTATATATTATTATTATTATTATTATCTACATGTCCCATACAGCTTAGCCTTCTGCATTCGCCTGCAAAAAAAACCTCCTAAAAATTACAAATAAACTCTTTTATTTGATGCAAGTTTATTAATCCTTCAGCTACAACGAGACGGGCCGAAATGTGTTGAGAACATATATTGATAATCAATTAGATTTAATTATAATCTGTACTGTTTCAAGCAGACAATTTATCAAAAAGGTTTGATAAAGTTTGCAAAATGAGAGCGATATTGAAGCCATCTCAGGATAAATAATGAAATATTTTCTCTCAAGATAAATATCCTAACAGGATAAAAAAAAGAAAATGTTTCTATTATTGTGAAAAATATTATTTAGTTTTCCTGAAATATAGAGAGAATTAAGCCATTATCACGGTACAATAAATACTTTTACGTCCAGATAATTATCAGGTAAAATAACAGGATTCTCATCTCAAGACATTAACTTGTGTTTATTTTTTCCAGATAAGAAAGTTTTTCTGTTCTCGTCTTGAGATCAGGAGTTAATCAAAGTCATTTTCCTGTGAGAAAATAATAAAATTCTCGTTATCTGGAGAAAAAAAAGTTTCTTGAGATAAATATCTCGTTATCTCGAGGTAACAACGTAAGTTTCCGATGGTTAAAAAGGATAAAACAACCTTTTGTTTTCTTAAAAAGACAAAATTATTCCATTATCATGAAAAAATGACTTCACTTTCCTGACAGTCGAACCAATTATTGCTACAAGATGACGAGATAATTATCAGGTAAGAGAGCAGGACGTCTATATCGAGAAACTTTCCCCCAGATAACGAGATAACTTTGTTTATTAATTTATCTCAAGATAACAAAGAACATTTTCTTGTGAGAACAGAAATACGTCCTCGTTATCTTGAAAGTCCAGATTTTTCGACCATAAAATCACAAAGAAACGGACAAATAACAGCAGCATTGAAATGTTCCCCGCTCGTGTGTTCCAGGCGTTGCTGACCTTGGTGAAGGAGCTGCCCAGCTTGACGTGCGGCGTGGAGGGAAACTCCCTCCTCTTGCTCATGGTGAGCGAGCCGGCGTCCAGGCTGTACAGGTTGGACATCACCAGCAGCAGGTCGGACGACGTCTTCACCGGCAGGAAGCGGCTGCGGGGGACGTTCACACCCATGGCGTGGTTGAAGCTCTTGATGGCGGCGCCCACGGCCGTCTCCAGCTGGATGACGTTCAAACCGCCGTCCAACGTCTGCGGAGACATTCAGGGGTTTGGGTGAGAGTAGGAAACGGCGGCATCGAACTTACGGTTCGCTCGTGACACGGAGAAAGTTGCTGCTTCATGTTGAAGCTGCTTTTTAGGATCAACACGCCAGTTTACTCCTGTCGCATTCAATAAAATAGTTAACAACATTTTATTTAATTTGCTGCTGAATGTTTGCAAACGTTCAATTTCAGGAGCAGCTTTAAAAGACATTTTCGGACGGAATTGGAAAAACTAAAAGCACTAATGTAACATTTATGACAAATAAAAGTGATGACACTGCATAAAACAGCTTTTTCAAGGATGTGATGGCGGCAATTTTAAAGCTTTTTCTTTTTTCTTTTTATAAATATGAACAAACGAACAAAAGGTGAAACTCCCAAAATCAACTCTTTGATTGAAGAAAACGATCTGACTTTATACGCATGTTTTCTTGTTGATGAAAGCTGTAACAACAAGTATTAGAAACACCTGTCAGTATAAACATACGGTTTGTACGAGTTTGATAATTAATTGTGAAAATAAAACCAAAAATGAAACAAAAAACTTTGATTTCCACACATTTTCTGAATATTTCTTTCTGCACTCACTCACTTGAAACGTCAGCGAGTCTGATAGACGTCAGATATTTAACATAAATGTTGACTTTTCTGCTCGACTGAGGACAAATGTCACATTTTTGAATGTCCAGCTGACCTGCAGCATGTCATCAATGGAAATGTGTTGCTCAAACAATCTTTATTCTACATGTAATTAGCCCATTTTAAGGAAACGTCCTGGGAAACGAACCGTGCAGCCGTGTGTAAATCTGAAATCTGGATTATTTCAGGAGGAAAGTGTCACCTTTGGGTTGACGATGATCTCCAGGTCCATGGCGTTCTTCTCCTGCAGCCTCTTGATGGCGGGCAGCGAGATCCACAGGTTGTTGGTGTTGAAGATCTTGAACTTGGTGACGGACTTGAACTCGTCGACGTGGGCCTTCGGCACCTGCGCGATCTCCAGCAGCCTCAGGTGATCCTCGTACTGGATCAGCGTCCCACCCTGCAGAGAGGAGGAGACAGGAAGTAGCACTGAGAGGCTGAGCAGGACCTCGCCACGCCTCGCAGACATCATCACACGGATAAAAAACCTGCGCCGACCTTCACGTCCGCTCTGGTCTTGTCGGTGACCTCCATGATGAACTCGCAGCGCCTGTCGGCCGGCTGGCTCATCAGGTGGTGGAGGATGAAGAGGTCGACGGTGGCGCCCAGGTTGTCGATGTTGGACACGAAGATGTACTCCTTCCCCTCGGCGATCAGTTTGTCCAGCAGCCCGCAGTTGCCGAAGCTGGCGTAGACGTCTCCGTGGCCCGGCGGGTACCAGCCCTCCCCGTTCTCGCCGCTCATCCCCATGTTTTTGGCGATCGGCAGCAGCGACTCCTTGTTGATCCTCGGGTACCTGAGCAGTGACGGCGCAGGAGACAAATTCACTTTAAGGAACGTTGGTTTTATTTTATGTTGCACCAGAATTTGACCAAACAAATGTTCATTAATGTGTTTGCAGAAAGGAACTTTTGTAGTATTTTACCATTTTAATAACACATTTATCACCATAACGACCACATGACCACGTTCAGGTCAGATGTGGAGGGAACTGAATCTAAATCAGAAGTTTGTTTCTTGTTGCCACTTGTGTTTTGTTGGAGCCGTTTGTGTTTATGCGTTAATAATAAAAAATATTGTTTTAAAAATATAACTCGTTCTTAATGTTAACCAGTGGTGGACAACAACTAAGTACATTTCTTCAAATACTGTACCTGAATACAATTTGAGGTACTTGTACTTTACTTGAGTATTTCCATTTTATTCTACTTTTACTTCGCTACAATTTAAAGGGAAATATTTTACTTTTTACTTTACAACATTTAATTGATACCTTTAGTTATTTTGAAGAATCAGAGTCAGATTAATAATACAAAATATAATTATAAGATAAAACTTCATTGATCCCTCAGTGAAATTCACAAGAAACCCGGCAGTATATATAACATAAAAATATAATAATATATTATAATATATATATATATATATATTTTTTTTATTATATATAATAAAATAATGTATAATATAAAACCTCCACCGGCAACATTAAAGTGATGAACACATTAATGCATCAATAATTATAAATTCATATAATAATATTATTCTGAAATGGGCCATTCTGCATTATAAGTATTTTTTCTTTTTGTACTTTAAGTACATTTTGATGCCAATACTTTTACTTTTTTCACTTTTACTTAAGTAACATTTTTAATGCGAGACTTTTACAAAGTATTTCTACACTGTGTTATTACTACTTTTACTGAAGTAAAAGATCCGAGTACTTCGCACAGTCAACAAGAACCAAATCTGATGATATAAAACACTTAAACGCCCGACATGTTAAATAAAGAACTAGTAAAAAGGACCCGGTGCGTGCTGTACCTGCTCTGGTTGAAGGTGTGGATGTTGACGCGGTGGTGTTTGTATTTCTGCAGGATCTTCTTTGTGTCCTCGTCCGTGTTGAAGGAGTTCATGAGAACGAGCGGCACGTCGGCGTTAAACGTTTTGTTCAGATGCTGAAAAACAAAGCAAGCAGAGGAGCAGTTCAGTTCAACCCTCAGCGCTTTGAAGGCTCGGAGCTGCTCGCTCTGCTCGTCTCTACCTCGATCTGCTGGACGGTCAGGTCCAGGAAGGTGTTCTCGTTGCGGACGCTGATCAGACTCTTGGGGCCCTTGCAGCCCATACTGGTTCCCAGACCGCCGTTCAGTTTGACCACAGCGAGCTTGTTGAGGCTGGTGGTGATGTTGTCGGGAAGACCCTTCGTCTTGATCTTCTCGTAGGGCTGGATCTGAGCAGAGACATTTAAAGGGACATTACGTCAGGTGTGGGCTGTGTAAGGCAGAGGTCCCCAACCTGGGGGTCACCAAAGCTTCACGGGGGGTCGCGAGGCCTTCCTCATATTAAGGGGTATAAGAAAACTTTAAAATATATATTTAAAAAATAAATTAAAAAATATGTATATATAAATAAAATTTAAAATATATATAAAAATATACATATACATTTTTTTTTATAAATATATAAAAATAAAATATATATATATAAAAATATGTATATTTAAAAAAATATATATATTAAAAAAAAAATATATATATATATATATATATAAAAATATCTAAATATATATATATGAAAAAATATATATAAATAGATATGAAAAAATATATCTAAATATATATTAAAAAATATATATATATATATATATATAAAAAAATATATATATATATATATATATATAAAATATATTCTCTCTAATTAACTAACTTACCACCTAAAATGTTTCTGCATTTATGAATTTATGCAAAAAGAGATACACTGTACTCACACATCTGCAAACACATTCATAGAGAAGCAGTTTTATAAAATTAGCTCCTTGCTTCTGCCTGACAGTTTTAAACCACATGAATGACGTAGCAAGTATTTTGCACTAAAAGCTACTTCACTGCTAAACAAAGACAGCGCTAAATATAAGCTACACTTTGTCTAGTAAAGCCTTGAGAGTAGAAGCTCTTTTATGAATCTATTGATTTCAGGACACTCAGGCCTGTTTTCCGTCTCTAAACGCTTGATTTCCTTCCCGCAAAACACATTTAAACCTATAAAGAAATGTTGAAACTAAACTAATTTAAACATCTTGTATTCATATCATATCAGCTGTTTATTCTGTATATAATATATATTTATCATCGCATTTACTTATACCTGCACCGTATATCTGTTTGTACCTTTCTCTGCACTTTACTGCTAAATTGAATTTCATTGTCTCTGTTAGACGCCTTGCTCCTCATTTGTTGTGACTTGAACCAGCCTTGTGTGTGTGTGTGTGTGCGTGTGTGTGTGTGTGGTGTGTGTGTGTGTGTGTGTGTGTACTCAGGACATAGTGTTGCACATGGGTTCCCAGTAGAGTCCCGAGTCCCACAGGCGAGAAATGTCACCGTTTGCCCGACCTCGCCGTCCCAAAACCAGACTTTCGAATGCTGCGGCGGTCAAAACTATTCTTAGTCCTGACCTTCGCTCGGGTATTTTGGGAACACTGAGGGGTGGACAGTGTGTGTGTGTGTGTGTGTGTGTGTGTGTGTGTGTGTGTGTGAAATGTCACCATGCTGATATATCGTTGGCTTCAGCCTGAATGTTCTCTGCGCTCAGATCTGGTTTCCTCAGCTTGTTTCAGGGACCGTCACACATTTTGAAAGCTCGTCAGATGATCAGATGGATCGTTTTCTTCTCTGTGCGTCCAGGACGTGTAGTCTGGTTTTACTACGGCTGGATTTATACTCAATGCAGTCAGTGAACGACTGTCTCCATCTCTACGCTGTACACTTATTGCGTACTATCACTGTACACTTTGATTCTTAGTCTCAGATTTCACTCACTCACCACCACAACTCTACATGTGCTCTTCACTTTGTGTTATGAACGGTACTTTAAGTATATTTTGATGCCGATACTTTAGTAAAAACTTTGAATGCTCTTATATATATATATATATATATATTTACTTAAATAACAGATCTGAGTACGACAATGACAAAGCAGCCGGATGTTCTGTGCAGTCAGTCAACACTTTCTCATTCTAACGTCTGAACTGGCCGCAGTATGAACACTGACCTTGGAATTACAGCAGAGAGGATTGCAACATGAAACCCTGGCTCTGGTAAACAGCGTGACCGGATGTTATCTGGAGCTTACCGAGTCCTCCGGCGGCCGGTTGATCTTGGCCCAGTCCACCGCGGGACCTTTGACCTGCAGGAATCTGTGGAAGAGCTTCTTAAAGCCATCGAAATCTTTCCTGGAGACCTGAAACAGAACAAACATCAAAGAAACTGAACAATCCCACCAAACTTCAGGGACAATGATTGAGAAAATAAATCTATTCAGCTGTGAACTGCGAGTCTGCAGAATCAATATTCTTTTGTCATTTTGTTTAAAGTAGATAAAGCTCTGGCAGATATCAAGTAAGACTATTAAAGTACACTGTCCCCATTAAATTAGGTTAGTTATTAGGTTTAGCAGCAGACACACAGGGGTCAAATTATTCGACAGCCCTCGTCAACACCTTACAGAAGAAGTCTGATGCTTTTCTTACTGTCAACAAATCCCATTAAAACCAACCATGCGTTAGTCTGTTGCTCAATACTTTCTGACTTCCTGTCAGTGGATCTCAGCTCCAAGCCCATTGGTTTCTACTGAAGACGTAAATCTTAAAACAAAAATATAGTTTCATTTTTTTTTTTTAAAGGTCACTGTAGTTTTTATCAAACAAACAGGAGGAAATAGAACATTTGTTGGGGACTATTTTCAGCGGCGGATTAATCCACATTTGGTGCTCTGGTGAGTATTTGGTGCAGCAGGACGGTGCGTGTGTGTGTGTGTGTGTGTGTGTGTGTGTGTGTGTGTGTGTACACAGTGCAGCAGTGAGGCTCACTCATGTGATTTTAATAGTTTTTGGACAACGATGGAGGAAGAAGACGTATCAGGCTGTGATACACACACAGTGCTTGTTCGTGGATACATTGGTTTTGGTCTCTTCATGGGATTTGTCGACAAAAGAATATTGAATATCACCATATTCATTGTTTTAGGATGCTATTATTAGTTCTATTAAAAAGTATTATTTGCTGCAACTGTATTTAAAATCTCTAGTTCAATATATTCCCTGTCACTGCAGCAGTGTGTGTGTGTGTGTGTGTGTGTGTGTGTGTGTGATCTCAGGGTTGTTCACCTGATGTTCCACCAGCAGGCCAAAGCTCCTCCGAACAGAGTCTATGTTTTTATCTGTCATTCGATGACCCAGTGGACTCTCTGTGTGCAATACTTTACAAATATTTGTAATAGATATATTAGCCAATGACGCTGGTTCCCTGTGTGCCACCAAAACAGAAATCTGTGGTTCCCAAATCCACATTTAAGACTTTTAAATTATCTTTAGTGCTGCTTCAGACTGAATATACTCCAGTTTAACATGAATAAATACACAAAGCAGGAAAGGCAGATCTACGATGGCATATTAGGGACATTGTAGGTTAAAAAACATAATAATTACGGAGCCAGAATTATAGGTAATATAGAGGAAATAAAATTATAGGTAATATTCAGAGAAAGAACTCTGAAATTCAAAGATTAAAGATAAATTTTCAAGAAAAAAAAACTTGAATATTCTCTGAGATTATAGTCATAAATTTGCAAGAAAATGTGAAATTTTCTGAGATTAAAGTGAGTAATTTATGAGGAAAAGAAAAACGTTTTTGTCAAGTAACCACGTGGCTTCCCTTTGAAGGCTGGATTAACCTCATTACACCACAGTCGCAGCTTCCCGAGCATCACGTCTGCAAATTATACTTTGCAGTTGGATTAATCGATAAGGAAACACTCGTGATTTTAGTCCAGAATCAACATTATATCATAAGCATCCGGACTTTTAACGAGACATTGCCGTGAATTGGGCCTTTTCAGAAGAAAACAACACAGTGACTTGCATGAGGTGCTACACACACACTGCACAGATGAAGAATATCTCCATGTTCAGTTCTCTTGCTCCTCCTCACCATCGTGTGCCTGTTTATCGGCCGCGTCTGTGGTGATGAGCTTGATCTAACCTTGCAAAATCGAGCGATGTGACAAAAAATAAAATAAATATATAACACTATTTTTCCGGGTTTTTTTTTTTTTTTTTTGTAAATTTGTGACTTTAATCTCAGAGAATTTCTGGAGTTTTTTTTGTTATTTTTTTGCAATTTATTACTTAATAATCTTAGGGAATATTTCTTTCTTTTATCATAACTGTAAACGTTTTTTATCTGAATATTTCCCCCCATCCCAGGCTCTAATTCAGTATTTATTTATTTATTTATTTTTTACCAACAATGGCCCTGTTACGTAGGTTTCTGACAGAGAAGCTACAGAAGGAAACGATGAGGTAAAGATGATTGTATCCCTACACACTGCATTACAGTGTTTACTTGTTTAGTTGACAGCCCTGTTATATGTTGTCCCAACCAGAAATATTTTGATGCGGTTTGGCGTAAATCCTCCAAAAGAAACTCGCAGAATAACGTTGAAATTGTTGTGAACTCGAGCTTTGTCTGTCTAACACTGCTAAATTGTTACAGCCGGGATTAACTGCGGATTAAACTTTTATTTTTGGGAGGAGATTTCTCACCTCTGCCTCGGCCTTGTTGGCTGTGTTGAGCAGCGCCTCCAGCTCGCGGTGCATCGACTCCTCGTGCTGCTGACGGAGCTTCTCCTGGAACTCCGTCATCGCTCCACTGGTCAGGTCTGCAAACACACAGATCCTCCGTTCAATTTCACTTTTCATTAGAGACAAAAACCCAGAGAAGAATAAATTAATCTGCATGTTTGAGGTGATAGATTGCTGAAAAAATAGCTGTGGTTTCACTTTAACTCACAGTATTTAAAAACAGGCAGACAGCTCTTTACAATGATGACTGTTGGCTTTATATATAGAAACACTTCACGTAAAACAGCACAGTGCAGTTAAAATCTATCAAAACCCACAAATAGCAGGAAGTAAACTGGGCGTCAGGTTTTCTGTGGTTTGGATGATGTTTGATATGCTTCTATAGCTGCTTTCAGTCCTTAAAGACACCAAATTAAACAGAAAGCTGACATGAAAATGGCTAAATGTTTTAATGGAATAAATATCTCTGCAAAATATTGGCTGCTGCAGACTAAACATATTGAACAGTTGACCTTGAACAACCTCAAAAGCAGTTGAAGCTAAAAGTCTAGTTCAGGTTTTGAAATTGTTTAACTTTAGTACATGTGTCTTTGCATCTCTACAATCTCAATCCGGCTGCCATAAAAATGATTAGTATTTTTTTTTAATAAATGGCCATCGTGCAATTAAAAAAAATTAAATTGTACAGTGTAAAATAATAGAACAAAAAGAACATTAAAACTTCAACAAGAATTCTTCAATTTAAGATCAAATGTAAAGATCAGACATTTAAGATATTAACACAAAAATGTTCTTATTTAAACAGACTATTATTATATCAAATTGATTTTAGAAGAATTAAAGCTGCTATCACTTCGTGTTTTAGTGTCTGGAGTTAAATGAAGACGATGTTCTTCAAAATAGTTTTCAGATATTTTATGATGATTGAGACAAAATAAAATAAAAAATAAAAGCATTTTGTACTAAAACCTCAGACGTCAGATTGGCTTTGAGAAAACCAGCAAATTACTCATTAACATCTGGGAAAGGACAAAAGTCTAAACACACACAAACACACACACACACACACACACACACACAAAATGTCCCAAAATCTGGCATTACAACCAGGATGTAAACTTACCAGCTACAGTTAGAGACATTTTACCACAGTCTGCTTAAAAGCAAGAGACAGTTATGACAACAGGGTTTCACAGATCAGTGAGTCCGTGCGTTTGTTAAAAAGTGAAAAATGGTCCCAAAGCAAAAAGCAGCTGTTAGAGAACAACAGACGTCCTCCTCATCCTCAGCTCAGAGGGAGCTCACATATCTGAAGCCCCGACCCTGAGCTCAACACAAGGCCTGCCCACAGCAACACACACCAATCACACACAGCCAGTGTGTGTGTGTGTGTACAGCCCACTCCACGTCACACACTCCTGAGGGCTTTAAATATAAGTTAGTTTAGTGTTTTTACACTCTGAGACACAATTAAAAAAAAATATTTGTGCTAAAACAATAAATTGGTTAATCAATTAGTCGACAGACAATTCATTAATAACAATTTTGATGATTTTTAAAAAATGTTTTATTATTATGATTATTTAATTATGATAATTATGATGATAAGTGGTGGAGTGTAAGTAAGTACATTTTATTTAAGTACACATTTGAGGTACTTTCCATTTAATTATGCTTCATACTTCTACTTCACTACATCTCAGAGGCAAAAAATACCAAAGTGTAGAAATACAAGTAAAAGTACACAAATAAAGTAATCATTATGCAGAATGGCCATTTTCTGAATAATATTTATTATATCACTGGATTATAATTAGTGATCCATTATCCATTATGTGTATATTAATTAATTAATTCATAATAGTACATCATCATTTATTAGTTGATTTATATTTTGTATTAATAATATGAACCTGAAAAGTAACTAGTAATAAATGTTGTCAAATAAATGTAGAGGAGTAAAAAGTACAATATTCGCTTCCAAATTGTAGTGGAGTAGAAGTATAAAGTGGCATAAAATGGAAATACTCAAGTTAAGTACAAGTACCTCAATTGTACTTAAGTACAGTACTTGAGTAAATGTACTTAATTACTTTCCATCACTGCAAACGTTGTACTTTTTAAATCCACAACATTTATTTGCAAACTTGCAGATACGATTATTAATAGATAACATATTTAACAAATAAATGAGGATGTAGTATTATAGGTTAGGATAAAACTGTATTCACCTCCGGGGAGGAATTCACAAGTTACCCAGCAAGTACTTAAAAATAGCTCCACTTTTAGTAGCTGCAACATTAACGTGATGTACACATCAAAGCATCAATAATTACAATATTGATTGATTTGAAATGGTTCATTCTGCACAATGAGCACTTTCACTTTTTGTACGCTAAGTATATTTTAAGTCTTTCACTTAAAAGGTTCAACGTGTAATTCTGAGCCACCTGCTCCAAAGAAACAGGGCGCAGTATTTAACCTCTAAACTGGGTCCATACAATCTGTAATGTTCATATTTTTGTTGTAGTAGTTTGGTATATTTATTGTATTCTAATGTATTCTTTGTATTGTGTATTGCATTTACTCCTGTGTGATGCCTGTCAGTCAGTCAGCAGGTCAGAAAACTCTGATCATCTTCACGTGATCATCTGTGTTCACTGATGTTAACCGGAGCTGTAGTCCGTGTAACGTTACCTCAGTTTGTTTATTGGACTAAATCCAAAGCGGCAGAAACTAGAAAACGACCCGCGTATTCATCTCGTCCTCCCGGTGGCGGCAAAATATTATTTCCTGATTTTTAAAGCTGGGACAGTTTATACTAGCAATGTCACACAAAAAACAACTTGTTTTGACCACACAATCACATTTTTGCATGATTTTCCTGTAACGCTGTACGGCTAATAGTGCGGTGTGTACTTTTGTCATCAATAAATATATACTTCTGACGTCTCTCAGAAACGCTTCAAAGATGTGCCTTGAAACAGCTCAAAAAGGGAATTTTTACATGTCGGTAACAGTAGCTTAACTTTGTACTGTTTTACAAATGTTTTCTTACATTTCTCCTTTTGGGATGCTTTTCAATATTGGATAACTTATTATGATCAAAGTATTCCGACTCTAAACATTTTTTATAATAATGTCATTATTTTGGCAAATTATTTCATATAAATATTTTGTTTTTTTTACAAACTATTCCTATATTTGCTGCATATCAAAACAAGATAATAATATACAAAAAATATGTAAAATGTTGCAAAATTCAAAAAGCCAAAGTCATTCTATGCAACACCTGTGTTTTTATTTCATTATTCATGATAATTTCCTTTCCGTTTTATATTGTTTTCACTCGCTTGGTTGTTTTTGTTGTTGTGAACCGTATTTTCTAAAATATGCCTTTTAAAAAACATGCCTTCCTTGCACTAATATATACTTCTGACTTTTACATTGTTGCATGTGTAGCTGATGTAAATGAACTTCCTCGGTGAGGTGACCTTTTACTTTGACATGTACACCCCATGTGCAAAAGGTCAACTCAATACTTATTCTAAGTATTTTAAAATGTGTTTCCTGTCATCAAAGTGTGATCAGGGAAACCTTGACGGGCCTACAGAGTATCAGCAGAAACATTTGAATACATTTAAACTGTATAAAGATGATATGGTTTATTTCTCCAAATACACACACGTGTCACTTCAATGTCTCTTTACCTTTATATACTTTTACTTCCTGTTTTACTACCTGCTAACATCTCAATATATATATATTACTTCTTATAAAAATAGACAAAATTCCAGTTTATATTCAATTTATTTATTTTGTAAATACTGTACACCTGTCTACCATAAATATATGGTATATAATATATTTTATCCGTATAATTTAACTTCCATGTATTAGATTCTCATGTTTCACGCACGCACGTGCCCGCACGTGCACGCACACTCTCTCACTCTCACTCACACACACACACACACACACTCGCAGTGCAGACGCAGGTTCATGCCAGCAGCAGTCCAGACAATGTTTTAGTGAATTTTCATGTAAATTCCCCCAAAAAGCAGCAGACAACACTTGTTTTGGACAAACTTTTCGAGCACAAACAGCCGCAGGTCTGTCTCACGAAGCTAGTACCGACCGTTACCCACCTGGACACACTGTCAAAGTACCGGGAGAGCCTCAAAAACACAACCGACGACAACACAGATAACCTCACACCGGGAGAGACTACCGGTCAGACCCGGAGGACTCGGTTTTAAAAACAAAAAGTCGACCTAAACTGTTAAAAGTCGCTGTTTCATCCTCCTGCTGCCGTTAGCTTCTGTGGCTGACAGCCAGCCTAGCTAGCACACACCGCCGGACGCGAGTGACGTAGCATGCGCGAGTATTAAACAACAACGGTGATTGGTCGAAGATGCCCGTCAATCAAAAGGGAGTTGCCAAGATGTCCCGCCCACCCACGATGATCTGTTTTTACTCATTTACATCTTTTATTGTATTTCATTGAAATTAAGTCTTTATTTAAATGTACATATATTTAACTTTTAATATATTTTACTCATATTTTGTCACATTTTGCGTGAGTTTAATTCTGTTTTATGTTATTTATTTTCCCTTTAAATTGCATCCAATTTTTATTAAATCCCTGTTTATTCTATTGCAAATATAACCATTTGTATTAGTTTAACTGATTTCATTTTTAGTTTTACAACTTATTTTCATCTGTACACTTTACCTTCATACCACTTCTACTAGCTTACTTGCACACACTGCAGTCTACAACAATATTATATTATATTATAGTCCTACATTTTAACTTGTGCGCTGTTTTATGTTGTGGATTCTCATTTTTATCAATTATTTATCAAATTTAACAACTCAATAATAAAAATCATTTAAATTAATGAATAATTAAAGAACACTTCTCAGATTCCTATTTATGTTCAGTTTGGATGATGCTGCCCCCATGTGGTTAAAATGATCCACTGTAAAACACTGGAGGTAGAAATCACTCACATTAGTTTTCTGATTGGATTTTATTATTTGCGTTTAAATTTAAACTAAATTGGACTTTTGAACTTGGAATTACTTACTTAAGGTTTTTTTCACATCCAAGCTTTTTTCATGAAAATTAAGTTTTTTTTAAAATAATTTTCTTTCCATGAAAATTAAGTTTTTTTTTCACATCAAAGCTTTTTTTCATGAAAATTAAGGATTTTTTTTAATAAATTTTTTTCCATGAAAATTAAGGATTTTTTCTCATCCAAGCCTTTTTCAAGAAAATTAAGTTTTTTTTGACATTCAAGCTTTGTTTTTGAAAATTAAGGTTTTTTTTGACTTCCAAGCTTTTTTGAAGAGAATTAAGTTTTTTTTTTTTACATCCAAGCTTTTTTCAGGAAAAGGTTTTTTTTCAAATACATTTTTCTTCCATGAAAATTAAGTATTTTCACATCCAAGCTTCGCTCATTAAAACATTTTGTATTTTTTCAAATACAAGCTTTTTTCATAAAAATATTTCATGAAATATTTTTTCACATCCAAGCTTTTTTCCTAAAAATTAAGTTTTAAAAAAATAATTTTCTTTCCATGAAAATTAAGTATTTTGACACCCAAGCTTTTTTCGGGAAAATGAAGGTTTTTATTTTACAGCCAAGCTTTTTACATCAGGGGTTCTCAAACTCACACAAAAGCACTTGTCGCTGACTGTGTTGTTATCTGTATGTTCATGTTTTCTTTGTTAATTTTTTCTTCCTTCTATACATGTTGGAAGAGCCATCTAGTGTCATGCTTTGCATTTAGCCACAGGTGAGTATTGGCTTCTTGCTCCAGAGTTTGAAATCACCTTGTATGCGTGAAAAAGGGGAAAAGCATGCAGTTTGTGCAGCTGCGCGTGGGTTGTTAGCTCAGCTCCATTTTAACATGTATAAGCAGCCTCTGTTTTTAGAATTTCACCATGAAATAGCCATCTGATTTATTTATTATTTTCACTATTTGCCAGAAGAGTGCATTGGACCTTTCTTCTTTTTATCTTCGTTACACTTTTCCTTTAAAGAAAACCTTTATATTGTATACTAAATCTGCATAGCAATGTCTTTGTCAGACATTTATTTTGGCGATGCTTTGGGTGGTGTTACAAAAGGGTATGATGGTGCAGGGCAACTGCTCCGCTATTTGAGGAAAACCCTACATGTTACCCTACAACTCCTGTGAAAGTCAAAATAAAAGCTAGCGTGTCATTTTAGTTGTGACGTCCACTACAAGAACCAAGAAGTCGTTCTAATGTACAATAATGAGACTTAAACGAGAACTTGATTTTGGTTTGTCAGTTTCCTCGTCGTTTTATTGGTGACAACATGATCCGTTACGGTTTCTGGACAGCTAGTGTGCGTTATCATCTACCAACAGAGACATTCTCTCGGTGCCTTGCAGACAGAGGAGGCCAGGTTGTGGTTGTTAAATAGGCTTTCTGAAAACCTGAGGAAGAAGTGGCCTAGTGACACACACACACGCACACACTAACACACGGCAGCTGGGACGGTTAATAAGAGTGGAGGGTTTCTTCTTCTTCAGAGCCGCGAGCAGCCAGCCTTCTTGGGATCTAAGTGCTGTTGCTGCTGTTGGCCAGCAGGGGCCGACAGTCACTGGGACAGGAAGTCCAGGGCGGTGTCTCGCTCCTCCACCAGCTCGGCCGCTGTGGCGTCCATCTTGGCGCGGGAGAAGTCGTTGATGGAGAGTCCGTCGACCATTTTGTGGGTCTTGTTCTGTGGAGGGGGGGGGCAGAAGGAAAGATCAGAGGTCGAGCTTTTTTATTTTGTCGCATTCGGCCCATTTTGATGGGCTTTAAATGTGGCTATCACCGAAATATGTCGCTCACTTTTAATATAAGAAATAATTGGCTGCTGAGTGAGAAACCCCTCTAAGAATATCTCATCAACTACGTTTTGAGGGGAAAAGTCTTCTTTGGTCTCTCAGACTTTCCAGCTGCCTGCTTGTTTATATTCCAGATATATTTAACAAGATTAATGACTTGAATCCTGAATTTGGCTTCGTAGATTTTCATGCATCGGTGAAGTCAATAAGTGCAGGTGGAGATTAGAATAGTTTGTTGTAGGGCTGAACAATTAAATCAAATATTTGTCAAAATCGCTAGAGGAATAATATTTGTTACTTTTAATTAAGTATTGTGGTGCTGCAGAAATATCAGGCCCACAAATCGTATTCTACAGACTTAAGACATTTTTTTTTCTTTGCTACGGATCCTCACAAGAATATTGTAATATATTTTTCAATGAAAATGGGAATAATGATGAAAAATGTATCATTTATACACACGGTGGACTGGGGTTTACAGCATTGTCAAATAAATGCTGGCAGCTGATTGGTTGAACTCACTTTGATCTCGACGGGGAAGGAGTAGATGAGGTCCTCTGGGATGCCGTAGGAGTTTCCAGCAGCGTACACGCCCATGGAGATGAACTCACCCTGTGGCAGGGAAACAGTCCCAATTAAAAACAACAAAACTCAGATACTGTACTACATTTAGTACGTTTAATGCATTCATTCTTTAAATTGTTTATTAATAATAACAATAATAATAATAATAAAACCTTTGAGATTTTTTTCTAATGATTTATTTCTGCAACTTTGATCAGGCTGGATAAAAAAATATTTTATCAGTCTGGTTTCAGCAAATAGTTGTAAACATCCCATAACGCTCCAAATCCAAAGTCTTTGCACTCCGGCACTCACACAATTAAAAAAAATAAAAAATAAAATAAACTTTTGTTTTGTCATGGAAAGGGAAAATCTGAATGACATCTTCAATTCAAAATATTAATATCTCGACATGTTGCAGACAAAGTTTCAAAGCGTGTCTGCAGAAATGTAAAAAATAAGTTTCAAGTCAAGACCGTAAGAAAAATAGAGTCTGGATTAAAAAAAGAAACCCCAGAATGATTCTGTTGATGTAAAGCTGCAGCGAAATGCCATCTGCAATATAAACATTTTGTTCTAATAAAGCTTCAGTAAAAACAAACAGAGGAGACATCTTACAAATGGAAAAGATTCTTATAACCGATGCTTTCAACATTTCTTGGTACAGGTTACACTCTCCCAGCCCGGGGAGCCGTGTTGAGATGCAACAACTTGTCCAAGTGTATCATTTCCCCCTCGTCTCGCTCTCTGCTCATCTCGCTCGCCACACTCACCTCCTTGGTGCCGAACCAGATGTCCCTCATGTGGTCGCAGATGGCTTTGGCAGCGGACATGGCGCTGGACAGCTTCCTGGCTTTGATGACGGCTGCACCGCGCAGCTGCACCGTCTGCAGGAGGAAGGGGAAGGTTTGAAAAGAGGACAGAAACTACAAAACCTGAAGCGGGAAGATCTAGACGTGGAAGCAATCCGTCTTCGCTGTCAAATTAAGACGAAAATAACCCTAGAGATGTAGCCATTTTTTATTTTCACTTCATAATTAAAAACCGAGAAACAGCGAGCGCTCACAGAGATGAAGTCTCCTCTGAGCCAGGTTTCGTCCTTGACGGCGTCGTAGGCGGCCGTCTCGGAGCCGTGGACGTTGACCTTGGCGTGGTGGACGTCGGGGTACTGGGTGGAGGAGTGGTTCCCCCAGATGATGACGTTCTTCACTTTGTCGGCGGACACGCCGCAACGCATCGCCACCTGCAGGTGAGAGACAGACACTTTAGTTTCACTTCGTAATAATTCTGCTCAATTCTGAAACAAAGTAAAAGTCGACCTTCACCTGGTGACCGTTCATGGAAAACAATTATTGATGTACGTTAATAGTACATTTGCCAATATCTTGCACATTTTATCCTCTTTGTTTTAAACACTGTACAGTCTTTTTTCATTTTAAAACAAGATATCATTGAAATTTATTTTATTTAGTTTATGATTCTTGACTGAAAATACTGCATATTTTGTTTATTTTAATTTTCTCTTACTATGTTTATTGTGACTGTTATTCACCAAAATATAAACATTCCTTGTATATGAAAACCTAATTGGCAATAAATTTCTGATTTGTTATTTTCCGGAAAACCTGTTACTTTAAAATAGTCTTGCAACCGTTTTTTTATTCTTTTAATTCAGCTCGTACAGATTTAAAAAGGTAAACCAGAGTTAGAAGCAGGATGGACCAATATCACTTTTCACGGTTTGTATTGATGCCGATCCATCAAAACTTTTGTTGATTTTGTTAAGTAAACAAAAATAATCCAGACAGAATCCCTCCAACATTCTAACTTTTTTTTTTGTTCCAAAAATGTAAGAAAATCGAACCGTTGTTGCTTTTTGGTTTGGACAAAAAATAGATACATTTATTTATTTTTTTTACATGTGATGCTAGAAGTGATATCAGCTCTTGTGCATGTGAGGATCAGTTTGAGTTGAACAACCTTGAGTGAGACATTTAGTCTGGTTCTTCTTCAAAGGGCTGCTGCAGGGTTACATGTTATCTTCAGGGTTAATGTTAGAACAAGGTTCAGGTTAGACACGTGTGTGTGTGTGTGTGTGTACCTGGGAGCTGGCCCTGTTGTGGTCCAGTCGGGTCAGGCAGGAGAAGTTCCCCTTGGGGATGGATGGGGCAGACTTGGAGGCGATCAGACAGTTTGTGTTCGCTGGGTTTCCAACCACCAAAACCTGAAAAAAATATATATATATATATAAAAAAAATAAGTCAAAAACCTCCATCAGACTGAGAAAAAAAAAATAATTAGAAAACTTCAGCGACTGAACCAATGATGAACAGAGCTACAGTGTCGTGTTGATGCATCCTTCGTCTCAATTTGATCTAAACCTGATCATTAATATCTGAGATATTGTGCACAACATTCAGATATAAATAATAACTTCAGCGGCCAATAGATCTATCATAGATTCTGGATGAGAATTGTAACTACGGTTACAGTTGTAGAAATGAGGTGAAATAGCAAACATTCGGTTTGTCTTTGGTGCAAACAATGAAGAGAATCTGAACATACATCTGAATATATAGGATTTCATTTCCTTGTTCAAATGCACAGACAAGTAAACCTGCAGGTTCAAATTCTGTCAAGTGAAAATGTTCTCATGGAAAAGCAATAAAAATCAGTAAAAACTGAAAATGCATGTTATGAATCTGCACAAAAAAACAGTTAAACTTTCATGAATACAAAACACTGATGCAGTTTATGATGATTAATGATTAACAGTTTGGCTTTTTGAAATCCATCTGAGTAAACTAGTGGACCAGAGTCAGGAGAGTCTTTACAGTGTTTTATAGACGAGCTCAGACCTGAACCACAAAAATACAGTTCATCTCCAGACAAAACATCCAACAGCTGCTCGCCAACACAACGACATGGACAGAGTTAATCAGTTTTATCAGAAAAGACTGAAAAAAGATTCCTAAAAAACACAAAATTCACCAAAATTGTGTCTTTTTATTTATTTCTTGATATTTCAGTACACGACTAAAACTCGATGAAAAAGGCTTTCTACTAATACGCAAATAAATAAATGGCAACACAGGAGCGTTTTATAGAAAATAATCAGTCTTCTGTGTTCATTTATCGACAAAGAGTGAAAATCAACAGAGAAAGACTGATGAGCAACAAAAAAGTTAGTTAATCAAAGACATAAAGAAAGACGATTTCTGCATTAAATCACAGTTGAAGGTGTATAAACAGTCAAGAGCAAGCTTTACTATTTCACACATAACCCTTAGGAGGGGAATATTATATTGTACTGCCTAAATGCTTATTTATACATTTTTGTAGTTTAAAATAAAGATTTCAAACCTCTTTTTTTTTTTTTTTTTTTTTTTTTTAAGTGAAAACAGTTTTCTGATGGTTTCTGGTGTAAAAGCAGGTGAAAGGCCTCACAGGGTTCAACATCATGTTTTCATTTCTCCACAGTTTCCCTGCATGTGAAGCTTTGACCTTAACTCTCAGCAGAAACCGCTTTCATCACCGACGCTGGGCCTCACAGTGGACTTTGGCTTCTGCTTACTTACTACTATAAATGACTCTAAGCACTGAGGAACTTCGCAGATCTGCTTTTCCTTTGCAGAAACTCAAAGCTGCTGTAAGAGTTAACTTGACAGCAGAGAAACAGTCGACAGAATTTCCTCCGTAGACGCTGGATAAGCACTTTTATTTCCCTTTGTTTTAAAATAGTACAACCAAAACTCCCAGAAAAAAAACATTAACCCTCCGGCACAACTGATGAATCGTTGCCAAGTGCATCAGGAGTCTGTGGGAAAACTTCATCAATAAAATGACTTTAAATAAAAGTAAAACCGAGGATTGAAACGTCACCTTGACAGTCTTCTTGGCGAACTTGTCCAGAGCGGAGCCCTGAGTCTTGAAGATGGCCACGTTGGCCTTCAGCAGGTCCTTCCTCTCCATCCCCTCCTTCCTGGGCATGGAGCCCACCAAGATGGCGGCGTCGATGTCCTTGAAGCCAACCTCCACCTTGTCAGTGGGGATGACCTCTGAGGGAGGGGGGGGGGGGGCACATTAGTTACTCTGTTATTTTTAATATTAGTGGTGTAAATGTGCCAAAATTCTGTTTAGATCAACAGACAACAGAGGAGTTTTGCATTTTGAACACACACACACAAACAAGACATACGTGCACAAATAGCAGGAAATAGTATAAATGAAAAACAAGCTTAAAAAACATGAAGTATGTTCACAACCACAGACAAATGCTACATTAAAAAAACAACAAATTTTAGCATCATTTGCTTATTATTTATTTAGTCAATACAATAAGCCAACAGCATCTTTAGCTCTGAAAGTATCGAAAACTGTCAAATACAGAAAGTTGGTCAGATCCAGAATCTTGTTTACTTTGGAAATATGTGTAAAGTTGTTGTAAGGCTGCTTAAACATTTACATGTTAATGAAAAAAGAAAAAGTTTCATAGGAAATAGATTTTTATATTCCTCAAAGTTTAAGAAAAATGTTTAAAATGTGACCCAGATGGAACAGGAGGATGTGAAACATGTAGACAGAAACTATAGTAAGACGACACAAAATTAATAAATGCGTTTGTTTTTTCCTAATATTGTTAAAATTTTAGTGGCAATATAAGTAAAGTAAATAAAAAAAAGAAAGGAATGAAACTGAAAGGTTTTCAGCTGTATCTCTTCTTTAATGTTCATTAATACTTTACATTTTTATTTTATTCTAATTAATGCAAAGCTGTTTGCTTATAAAGTTGTGCATCATGTTATTAATCAGTTCTAAAAATAGCTGATTTGAACAAAGATTTAAACTTTTTTATTTTTTTCCCAGAAGATTTTTCTGAAATAAAACGTCAGATTTTGGAATTAAACTCATCAATTTAATACTTAAACTTTAAAAAAGGAGAATTTCCAATTTTTTTTTTTTTTTTTTTTTTTTACAGATGTTTTAAAACCAGTTGTAGTGTAAATCTCAGTATTTATTGACATGTTTTAACAACCTGTGGAGCTGATATCTCATCGGTTCAGATAACAGGAAGTTAAACTGCTACAGAAACGCACTGATTACGATAACGTGATGAATTGTTCCTGATAAAAAAGGTCAAACTTTTTTTTTTTCAACAACATCTGCTCACGTCAATCTTCTCTGCACGTAACCTTCCACTTATGTCCCTGCATCACAATGTTTCCACCTACTGACTCAACTTTATGTACTTTAGAAGGATTTTCACTTCATTTGTTCTCAAGTCACTTTCCCGTTGTTATGGTTACTCTCTGTCTCTCAGATGAATTGCCGCCTCGTCTGATCCCGGTGATAAGACGCGTTTGAGTGTCTGGTTATTAAATTAAACCGCTATCAGTCTGGACTTCAGTCGGGGTTCACGTCCCCTCCGTTCATCGTTGTCCCACCACTGATCTGATTGGCTAGTGTGGTGCCTTAACCAGCGGCCAACCAGAGGCCTCGTTTTAGACACTCCTTCTTCCTCCTCCTCCTCCTCCGCACAGCAGCAGCACAGCCAGGAGGTTATGAAGGACACACACACACACACACACACACACACACACACTGTGATCCAGATGGAACAGGAGCCGTTCACACGATTGTGTTGGCGGCACAACGCTGTAGTTCGTGCTCCTTTAGGTCGATAATGTTAGTTTAACATCTTGTTCTCATCAGGGCAATAAAAAAAGACTACAGGGACTATTTTACTGTTTGAAATCAATTACTCATTTAATAAAGTCACTGGAAGTTGACAATTCTCCAGTTTCGCTTCATGGAGATTTAAGTGAAGTTATCAACATCCACGACTGTTTTCTATTTTAATATATATTTTCATTATCAATATGTTCCTACAGCAAGAACAGATAAAATATCCCTCAGCGCAACAGTTTGTGAATGAATATCAATAAATAATAAGTCTCAGAGTTAAATTATTTATGAAATTTAGTGAGAAAGAACTCTCCTTAAAGTTTGAATATTAGTTGAAGTTATTTTCCAATATCTCGAGTCTCAGTAGAGGAAAACTTTGCCGAAATAAAAATAAAATGAATAATTCTGCATTCAAGTCAACTATTGATGAAGATTATGTCATCTATCGACAAACTGCATAACAATGATGACATTTATCATTGAAATGTAGCTATTAATGAACATAAAGAGATTACATTTAGAGCTGAAACCCAAGTTTCCTTTGTCAGGATTCTTTATTTTCATTTTTAATTTACTAATAAAATATTACCACCAATACTAAAATATTTACTATATGTGTAATCCGACTGGACATGAGCTAGTTGGACACGTCGCTGTCTAGTTTGAAGCATTAATGTGCGTCAATTCTCCAGAAAAGCTGCAATATCGTCGCATTTGCGCCACGTATCCGCACATCCCACTCAATACCTTCATTTACATAGGAAACTATTCTATAATTAGAAAAATATTCTAAAAATCTATTATTGTTGGATAAACCTGATAAAAAACAGTCAGCATCTAAAGCTTTAGAGAAACTAAATTAATTAGATTGTTTATTTTAAAGAACACCCGGTGGTCTCACCCCTCAGCAGTGGGAGGGCGCAGTCCTGCAGCTCCATGACGACTCCTTCCAGCACTGGCAGCATGGGGGGGATGTCCAGCAGGACCAGGATGATTGGCTGAAGGACAAGAAAGGTATTGTCTCAAAATCCACAAAACACCTGGGAATTAAATGTTTAGCTGAGGGAAAGCACAACACGGTCAGTACACGGAAACAAGCAGCAGATCATTTCCAACCAGGTCTCATTAAGAAAACCTCAATTTTAAAAAGGTTCATCCAAACCTCCATAAGGGTGACTGAGCATTTCTGGCAGAGATAAAAGCTACTAAAGAAGTTTTCCTACATTTCTCTTATAAAGTTCTACAACTTTTTTTTTTATTACTTCCATATAATTTTTTCCATGAATGTATTCCTGTGTTGTAATTTAAAAAGGCAACTTTTACAAATGAAATTAAAATGTTGACCCCTCTGACGCCTCATTATTTCCGTTATAATCTTTTCATTTAAGTATATAGTATTGTTATTTGAATACTCATAACTTTACCACATATTACAATTTGAGTGTATAAATCCCACAACATTTCAAAAAATGCTGCTCGGAAGAAAGAAGAATTTATCACCAAACTCCATAAGAAAATTGTTGAAATGTAGATTTACCTTGCATACTGGACACAACGGACACAACATTCTGCTTAATTTAAGAGTTTTTCTAAAGTACTTGATGGTGCTTTTTAATTCGGCATGCGTCACATCCATAAGAAACTTAAGGAATATTTCAGGATTTCCAAGGATGATGCAAACGCTGCTAAAGATAAAAAATATGCTCAGTAGCTGCTGATAAATATTGGTACAAAGTTTCATTACGCTCGCTTGAGTCTGATCCTTATCATGGTGCCTCCTATGGGCCAATCAGCTAATTGGACTTGAAGCAGAAGTACAATATAGTCGTGCTGACCTAAAAAGCAGAACATTTCTGAAAATATTAAAAATATTATGGTATTTTGTTTGAAGTTATCCGATTTACACTAGTTCACTGATCAGGATTAAAATAGCTGATGTCATAACCCACATTAAAACCTGTATTATTCACGATGAGTTTATTATGTAACGTCATGCCCCACACACACACAGTGCATCGCCAAGCTGTCTGTGCGTGATCAGCTTCAGGGGGAAGGGGCTCTGCTGCTGCTGGTTATGTAATCTAGAGGCTCACGTACCTGGTCCTTCCCGAACACATCTCCCTTGGCGATGCTGTACAGCAGGGAGTAGGCAATCTGGCCAGCAGCGCCGGTCACCACAACACGGATTGGTTCGGCCTGGGGGGGAAACAAATAGGTTTGGTTCACATGCGTCATTGACCTAGATAAATAAAAGGAGGAAACAAAGCAGCAGTAACATGCATTATTGGTCTGAAGTTAAATACCCTATATTTCACGGATGGAAACCTCACAATGAGCCTGCTCACAAGGCCTTAAATCAGTGGCTCCACCTCCTGTGGAACTCTGACCTTTGTATAAAGAGGACTTGCTACCAAACTCCATTAGGAAATTCGTGCAATGTAGAACTTGCACACTGGTAAGGGTGGGAGCGATATTCAGTTTAATTTTAGACTTCATCTTTAGCAGTTGATGCAACCCTTTAATTCGGCATGCGTGACATCAACCGAGCAGCAGAAAAAACGTCAGCTTTTATGATTGTTCACACAACGCTCTTAAATGTGCTAAACATTGAATGAAACAGGGCAAACTAGTACAAACTAGTACAATGTAAGCACTATAAATGATGCAGAGTGATTTCTACACAAGCCGAACTGAAGGATGTTTCCAGTATAGTCAGAAGTCGCATGGCATCATAGTATAACTGGCTGGAACCTATCGAACAAGCACGAAATCGTTAAATTGCGAGATTTGTGAACCGAGATTCAAACTGATGACGCTCCTGTCATGATTGGTTACCCGGCTTGTATAAAAGAATAGGCCGATGCGGTAATTTGACGATGCCACCACGCCACAGCCTGCCTATTAAAATGGAGGCAGATGCATGGCTGTACAGCAGACCAGCAAGTATTAAAACAGCGGAAACAAACCTGCACGCTTGGCTGCAGATGCTAAAACGACATCTTTGAGGTTTTCATTCAAACATCATCTTTCATCCGGGTGTTGCAACTGTGCGACACATTGCGCAGGACGGCGGTGCCCTTGGTTCTTTCATCATGAACATACAAAACCTCCATTCGAGCAAAGCAAATAGCAACAAAAGTGAGATTAAATTATGACGCTGCAACCCCTCTCCTCAATGTCAACTATCATTGCATCATTTTGCACACCGCCAAAAACATTTCGTGCTTTCATAGAGGACTTCTGTTTTATCATTTAACCTTTACAAACATACACTAAGCAGCAAATGGTCCATCTTACCATTTTTAGCTAACGTGTGAAGATGCTTCGAGTCTGCGGTGCCTGTTCTCCCTGCTCAGAGTCGGACTAGACGGAAGGGTCACCTCTATCCTTGTATTGTAAAGTCAGGCGGTGAAACGACTCGTGCACACTCACCACGGGATTTGTAGTTTTATGAAACTTTCACAGGCTTTACAACCGAGCCGACTGGACAAAAGGAACTCATTCTCCCATGATGCACCGTACTGCTCATACCGCGCCCACCACTCCATATACGGAAGAGGATTTTCTAAAAAGAGTTTTTTTTAAAAAACTGTGACCCAGGATGTTGCAGTTTGGCAACACCTCGTGGCCGACAGCGGAACTGCACCACCTTTTTTTTTTAATTCAATGTCTCATTAACTGTAAACCACTTAATGACTCCTAATATTAATAAAACTAAAACAGGCCTTCAAAAAGGCAAAAATATGTATCAAAATACTATTCTGAATTAAATTATGTAGTACTGAAGAGATGTCCCGGCCTACAAATAGTATTCTAGAGATAAAATATTCAAAACATGATCATTTAAAATATATTTTTCAATGAAAACGAGAATAATGATGCAAAAATGATCATTCCCTCAAAAAGGTGTGTTTGTGACTTAAAAGGGGTTTAAAAATAAAGTGTATTATTATAATTATTATTAGAAATAATAATAATATTATTATTATCAATAAATTTCATGAATCATATCACAATATTGGTCAAAATAATATAAATGATATATGTTTCCAAATCCTTCAGCTCTACTACAAAACACCTGGAGTCCTTTGATATAATAATCCCTCATGGACCTTTAGAAGTCTGTCAAGAAACACTGAGAACTTCATTGTTAATCATTCAGGATATTTTTAGTTGGATACAATAAAAGGGATTTGGATTTGGAATTACATTCCCACAGTTTGGAGAAGGCTTAGATAAAGACCATCACGCAGGGAGATGAATATATGAAAAATATATGAATACATATTGTGAATATTTTTAAATAATCAACCAAATCAAAGGATTGGACCTTTAAAAAAACCTTAAAAATCCTGATCCTTTATAAAAACTGAAAGCTTACCTTCAAATTTCAAAACAAGAGTCCATCTGAACTACACAAAGTGTATCTAGCCATGCAGATTGTTTTGGTACTATTATATATATATGTTACCGCCCCAATACAATGGAGGCAGATGGAATTAAATTTGGCCTCTGGATGATCCACAGAGCTCACAGCGAAGTCTGTGCATTATTCTGGGTGACTGGGGTCAAAAGTAAAAGGTCACTTGAGGTCACGTTCACTCCCCAGACTACAGGAAGCCACTGGATTCAGTTGCCAGCTTGTTAAGTTGTTGTTCAGCCTGTTATCTGCGGCTTCGCAGCAGGTAAATCTGAGCCAAGCTGTCTGATCTGTTGACATTTATAGATCACAACAGCAGAAAGTTCAGACATCACCAGTGTCTCCACAGTACTCAGATCCTGAAGCAATATAAAAATACTCCCCTACAAGTACAAGTCATTTATTTTTCATCAGCAAAATGTACTTGAATATAAAAAAATAAAAGTACTTGTTTTCTGGAGAAAAACTTCACCTGTGACTGATATTTTATCTGACATCATTTAGTATTTCCAACGAGGGGAAACAAATAAATGGGGGTGTATGAGACTTATCCGAATACCTTCAGTAATCGCAAGTGTACGCTTTATTTAAAATATTTTCACCGCCTTACCTTCCTGTCAGATAGCCCTTTCTGGAGCAATTTTTTATGCTTTCTTCAAATCCACCAGATTCCATTGAAAAAAACTGTAATTTTACTTTATAGAACAAGGGAGTTGTTGGTCTACCGCTGCCTCGATGACTTAGTTTGTTTGTGTTATTGTGTGAAATTGGTGAATCTGAACTAACCCTTAAAACACCAAAAAATAAACACAAACAAACTAACCGGTCGAGGCAGCAGTGGACCAGCAACTTCCATGTTCTGCAAGAACAAAAAAGACTGAGAGGCGAGGAGGCGGAGTCTGTGTTTACATCAATGATGTTTCCCTGATATCGATTTTTTTACATGTTAAAGATCATTGTTTTTGTTTGCATTCCTCCTGTTGCAACTACTACCGCCGTTATTGTTCTGTTCTGTCATGTTTTCGGTGTGTAGCGGGATGGACTGAGCTACAACTGCATTTCATTGTGGGACCCTTTGTTGCAAAATGTCAATAAATTATCCTTGAATCCTTCTATAAATTGAGGCTAGAGCAGCAGATTGACGCCCAAGGGTGTCCACATACTTCTGTTAAGGAAAGAGTTCAGAATAAAAGTGAAAGAGGTGGAGGTGAGGGATGTTCTTTCAGAGAGGGTATACGTTTCAGGGAGGTGAGGTTTTAAATTACAATCAGAGTCCATCCCTCAGCCTATCAAGGACACCGGCAGCCATGTTGGATCTGTGTGCTGTTTGCTGGATTCAGTTTCAATAAAGCTGCCTGAAGTTAAAACAGGCTGCAGATCTGGGAGCTGACCGTGGTGCTGATAATCTGCAGGGACTGCTGCATAAAGGCAGCGGCAAAACTGGGAACACATCCCCGGAAGCTCACTAATTCAGCCTTCAAAATAAAATACACAAATGTGGTCGCTTTAGGCCTATTTTAAGATGTGTTAAGGACTTTGTGGGGAAACAACATATTTAACATGTTATGTTATTTGTTACATACAATTGCTGTTCTCATGACAAACATGAATCTGATCAGTGCTGTAAGGAGCAGGAAATTATGTGAGTGAAAATTACATTTAACCACTTTATGTATTTTAAATTAACTCTGGGTTTTATCATGTTGTGTTCTGGACAGAACACAGAGTTACATTTTAACATTATACAAAAAAACGCACCTTACATTACACATACAGGGACAGTTCACCCCAAAATCCACAGACCTTGTTGTGAGCAATTTCGTGCAGGAACTATTTTCTTTTGTACCGTATCACCGCGCAGAAGAAAGCGTGCATTTACTCATGGATGACAGGCTCATGCTTGCTGGCGGGTGTAGTTTGGTAGAAAGAAAATAGTTATTGCATGAAACTGCTCACAACACGGTCTGTGGATTATCTTTAATAACAGGTCATGATTTATGTTAAGAGATGTTGCTGTTGAGATTTTCAAATGTATTTGTTGGTGCTTTGAGCAACACAAGCTGAGTGCCATTTAAGTCTATTATACTGACAAAGCAGACTTTGTGGCCGATATCTCCAACATCCGGCAACTCACCAAAACAATCTAGATTGATAAACAGAACTACAGGGAAGAAGAACAAAATATAAATTCTGGGACCTTTGTTGTGTGAAACCCCTTTCTCTTTCCTCAATTTCTACACTGTCCTCTGTCGAATAAAAGCAAAAACTGCCCCCCAAAAATCATTAAAAAAATAAATAAAAAAAAAAAGACTTAAAACTTGAACTAATCGTAGGGCTTTTATTTTGAAGGAACTGACCGGATGTGCTGCTGTTCACCCTGGCGGGCTTCACTGTGGCTCTTTGCCAAACCTGCCACGCGAAGAAGACTCTCACTGAATTAATAATGACGAGGTCAAAAAGACACAACCTGGCGGGTGGTGCTGGGTTTCCGGCGGCCATTTTCACACCTGAAGTCTAACGGAAAATGCCCCCCCCCCCCCCCCCCCCGCTACAAAAACACCGGGGGTTGCACGTTTCCTCGTTAAGTCACCCATCTGTTAAATAAACTACGATGAGGTCCACGTAACTCACGCAGACATGTTTAAAACTCCTACGTTTGTGAGGGTCAACGGTTTCTAACGGTCCAGTTTCGCTCAGCTCCGCCGTGGTCCAGCTAACAAACGGCTGATTTTCAACTCACCTCCGAGGAGACCGCCCGCACCACCAGATACATGGAAGTCAGCATAGTCAACATGGTCCCGCCGGTGTTTTTTTGTCGTCGTTCCGGGAGAAAGACAGAGAGAGAAGACGGGGGAAGACAGGTAAACACCCGCAGAGGTAGAGAGAGAGACAGGCAGCGGAGGCGAATTTAAACCGCGCTGCAGTTCGTCTTCCACGGCTTCCTGTGCCTCACTCACACCTCCACCCTCTACCTACACACA
>CALSCE010010695.1:1206022-1268738 GCA_943593645.1 Bovichtus variegatus | reverse complement strand
GTCAAATGCAAGTCTATGAAGTCAAATACGAGTCAGTGGACCCAAATACAAGTCACTGAGGTCAAATACAAGTCTATGAAGTCAAATACGAGTCACTGAGGTCAAATACAAGTCACTGAGGTCAAATACAAGTCTATGAAGTCAAATACGAGTCAGTGAGGTCAAATACAAGTCTATGAAGTCAAATACGAGTCACTGAGGTCAAATACGAGTCACTGAGGTCAAATACGAGTCACTGAGGTCAAATACAAGTCACTGAGGTCAAATACAAGTCTATGAAGTCAAATACGAGTCAGTGAGGTCAAATACAAGTCACTGAGGTCAAATACGATTCACTGAAGTCAAATACAAGTCTATGAAGTCAAATACGAGTCAGTGAGGTCAAATACAAGTCACTGAGGTCAAATACGAGTCACTGAGGTCAAATACAATCACTGAAGTCAAATACAAGTCTAGGAAGTGAATTACAAGTCACTGAGGTCAAATACAAGTCTATGAAGTCAAATACGAGTCACTGAGGTCAAATACAAGTCACTGAGGTCAAATACGAGTCACTGAAGAATTATTAGTTTTTGTACGTATTAGACACAAACAGGTACTTATAAACGTACCAGAGACCAGAGACCAGAGACTTTATTCCCAAGTCCCCAGAAGAAGCACCTGTTTTATTTGAAAGTACCTTCACGTTGACTCTAATGCAGGTCCACATAATTAAATACGCTCACGTCAGCAGTAGCTCTGCATATTAACTGTGTTTACTTGTGGACTGATCCGTAGTCGTGTGTTTATTGTGTCATTACTGACCAGCAGAATTATGACCCGAGTCCTGAAGGTAATGAAAATACAGGCGGGACGCTGGATGAGGGGAACCCGCTGCTGCCGGGACCGTTCTGTGAAATCTCCACGCATGAACGAGGAACGGCGCCAAACGTCTGATACGGTCCGAGGTGGCGGGTTCATGCAGGGTCAGTCCAGTGCACAGATATGTGTTAAGAAACAAAAACAAAAAAAATCTAATTTAGATGGAGACTTTTCTTTACTTGTGAGACGTTTTTATTATTGTTTTTTTATTTAAGTCCAGAAACAGGTTTTATTTCCAAGTTACTGAAAAATCTTTAACATTACCTTAAACAAAAAGATGTTTAGTGTCGCCTGAAGAAAAGAAGAAACGAGAACGAGAAAGTCATCAGATATTCACGTGTGTGTTTGACCTTTGCCCCCTGCCACAGATTTGTAAAGATGAAGATTATTTCCGGACTAAAATAAAACCAAATAAATATGTACGAGCTTGTAAAAATCGTATACGTCTGCATGAAGTCTTGTATACTTCCTGCGTGGAGGAAGTACTCAGATCCTTTACTCAAGTAAAAGTACCAATACTCTAATAAACTATTATCAGCTACATCTAATTTATTATTTAAACCACTATAATGAAGCTCGCTTTCCCTACTTTATATACAGTTAGCTAGATTAGTCGATTTGGACCCAACATAGGGGTCGGGCCCCTCCAAAGGGTCACCAGATAACTCTGAAGGGTCGTGAGATGATTAGTGGGAGAAGAGAGAAGAAGAAACTAAGTTCTGATACACAAATCTGCTTCCAGGTGTTTTTTACTTATCTCTAATCTCTATTGGATAGTTTTACATCTTTCAGCCTCATGATAGTTGTTTAAATGAATCTGAAAAGTCTCCTTTTGGTGGAACTGACAACAACTCAGACATCGGAAACATAACGAGGAGCCCAAACAAGACAAAAAAAATAAACTGTAATTTTTTTTTTGTATACTGTATTTTATAAACTGATGTTTCCTAATGAAACATTTTAATGGGAAAGGAGTCGAACTAAAGCTGAGCTGAAGTAGAAAGTAGCAGAAAATGGAAATACTCAAGCAAAAATACCTCGAAATTGTACTCAAGTACCAGAATAAATGTACTTACATTACTGTATAATTCTTTTAGTGACACCACTTTGTGCATGACTTCGGACTCTGCCAGCAGAGGGCGCTGCATGCACGAGGAATGATTTTAAAAAGGAGGTGGAGCTCTGGATGTTTAAAGGTTGGTGTCAAGCAAAAGTTAAGAAAAGGGCAACGTAGTAAGAGCTCATGTTGATTCCCACGGTTTAATGACATTCTTCTGATGCAGAACAGGTTTTTAGCTTTAGACACAAACATCCAATTATTAACAACAGAGAGGCCATGCAGCTTTGCAAAAGATAAAATATAACTTTATTAATCCAGAGGGAAATTGTTGTGCAGCAGTTGCAGCACAAAGTGTGCAAATAAAGCCAAACAGAGTAAAGAAGATGCAAAAAACAAATGTACACAATGCCAGAAATGTAAAGTAAGTGTCATAACAATTATAATAACCATAACAGGTAAATGGTAAGGTGCAAATTCAAAATATGCACAAGCCAGAAAGTAAACAGTTAACGTTGAGGATCATAAAAACAAACAGGTTAATAGTTAACTTATAATATTTATACTGTAACTCAGCATTTTCTTGCACCTTTACATGAAATAGGATTTATACACCTGATATGTTTTCTTTTAAATGATGATTTATGACTTTATTTTGCTGTCTTTGTGAAGGACTTTAAATAAAGATTATTATTATTGCATACAGTACATGTTTATCTGCTCATGTGAGCCTGTGGTTCATCTGCTGAAGTGCAGTTTATTTGGCTTATTTCTCTAATAATTTATATAATTTATCAAAACTGTATGTGTTTTTTTAAAAAAAAAAAAACGTGTTATACGAGCGTTGCGTGGCGTGAAAATAAATAAATCAGTTTTTTCTTTTCATGGTCACTGTAGTGTTGATGTGCAGTAGTATGTGACACAGGCCATGAGGCCTTTCAACCTTTATTAGACAGAAATGTATAAAAACATCACATTTTGTGTGTTTCAGTCAGTGTCGCTTAAGATTTCTTCTTTCAGTGTTTCATTGAATAACATTAAAAATTGCCCTCTTGTTATTTCCCATTTGGAATATGTTTTGCTCATTTCTAGCTGCTTTTGGCCCAATATATTTGTTGTTTTTCCTAGAAATTCCCTATAAATAACTTAAATTTGTCATCATGAGGAACTGATTTTCTTCAGCCATATTTTGCAAGTTTCAGGTTATTGTAATTCAAAGTCTTCACACATGTGACTCATATATAAACTAATATTCAGACCTCTATTACAGCTGAACACACAGTAATGATAAATCATATGGGACTTATTATGATTTACAGAGTCAGGTGACACACCTCTGACGATCTCATCAAGAAAATCCGGTTTTGAGTTTGCATAACAAGTCAAAAATGTCCGTTTACAGTTTTTAAAAGAAATTAAATGTCGTGATTCACAAAACATTCATAAGTTTACCTGTTTTAAACACAAAACACGCAGTTCTAAAACCTTGTAACAACAGTTTCAGAGTTTCTGTGCAATGGATGAAACATGAGGAACATTGAATGATTTTCTGATTAAATAAATGAACTCTGCGTGCAGCTGGCAGCGCCCTCTTGGGGCTACAGCGTTCATTACAGACATAATCCGAACGTGTTAGCACAAAAAAAACATGCTTAAGATGGATCTTTTCTTAAAGCTTTACCATAAGTGGAGCTGAAAATGTAAAGCTAGGAAAGGTCATGGAGGTCGTTTGAATTAAAATCGTCCAGGAGGCAGGAATGGTCCATTCTTACACTTTATAGAGTGCTGCAGGAATGAGTCCTAAAATCTGAAAATGAGTTAACATTTTAGCACTTCTGGTTCCCTCGTCTCGAAGTCAATGTTTTTTTTTTTTTTAATTAGATGCCTTAAATAAGGTCTGTAGTTGACCCAAGCTTAAGAGATTTTAACTTTCTGTTCTTCCGCATAAAATATGTCAGTAAAAATAAGTTTTGAAGCTTTTGGACGTGTCTTAAAAAAGGCGGTTGCTAACAACTGGCTAAACGTCGACATTAGTTTAGTGGTGGTGACGTGAAGAGGTGTAGCTCGTTTATAGCGTTAGCTTTTTACTTTTGCCGATTGCATATACCCCCTTAAAAAAAAATCATAAAAGTGGTGTTAATGTGTGGAGATTATCCTGCGGAGCAGAACTTGTCACATGTCAGAAACTATCATAAACTTTTGTTTGTCACAGAGCTGATTTTCTGCTATAATCCAAGATCCAATGGAAAAATAATCCTTAGCTTTTTGTCAAGTGAACCAGTGTGATGCTAACTCCCGGGTCGGCCTACAAAAATACGTCATGCCTCTCTTTTATGTTAAAGAAGTCTTTAGGATTCATCCTCTGGGGAGTGTAAATATTAACAGCAAATTTAATAAAACTCAGAGGAGGGGATGTAGAGACGTCACTCACACACTTAGACAGAACAATGTGCAGTTTATGTGCTGTACACACACATAAAAAACAGTAAAAGTATCATTCATAACTGTCATAAAAGGAGATTTTCACTACACAACATGACATGGGCAGAACACAATACTGCTAATATCTGCTACAGTGTCTAATATATATCTTTATAACATGTGGCATTGAAACTATTGTAATTGTACACACTCGATGGGATTAGCAACGGCAGCTAGCGTCAGTTAGCTGCTATAGATAACTTTGTAAATTAACATAAACATACGTGCATGTGGTGCTCGTGCAGAAAGAATTTTTTTTAAAATATTACCAACATGTATAATCTTAACCACTATACTGTTGCTTTGCAGATTAAAGTACAGCGACCGTGACTTTAAACAAAGTCTGTGGACCCGGAGGACGTCAGGGTTACGTGGAACCTGCAGGATTTCTCCAACTTGGGTGGTCTCAGCGGGACTCAAACCCGTCACCCTGCCATGTGACAGTGCCTGGCTCCACCACTTTACCTCCTCAGCACATTGATGGTTTAGTCAAGCATCATGTAAACAAACGTGAGAACAACAATGCTCGCGATGACGGAGACGAGGTACAGGGGAAGTGCGTCTCAAGCAGTCCTGACCCTGACCGCGGCGGCCTGTCCCTGCTTGAATCCACGAGGCCCGGCGGTGACTCCCCCTGACCGCGAGGTGAAGTTTGGCATTCCTTCACGCAGCCATCAGCGGCGCAGACAATGCATGATTAGGCAGCCTTGAGTGATTTGCACAGCAGGTCCCAACCCGCCAAATAACAGCCACTCAGTCAGTCGGTCAATTAGAGCACGCATCCTGCACGGAGAAAACCAAACGCACACGTGCTGACTTTGCAGAGCGGTTGCGATTATAGTTGGAGGCAGAAATCCACGTCACTGTCGTGTTGTAGCTGTGAGGATAAGACGCTAAAGGGACAGTTCACCCACAAAAAACAACAAAAAAACAAACATTTTATCTTTTATTTGTACTGCTTTTTTCCCTCTAGATTGTTTCGGTGTGAGTTGCTTAATGTGGGAGATGTCTGCCTTCTCTCCAAATATAAAGGAACTGGATGACCAAAACACATCTGGAAAACTCAACAGCGACGTCTCTTTCCGGGAAATCATGACCCGGTTACTCAAGATAATCCACAGACTTTATTGTGAGGAGTTTTACGTAGGAACTATTTTCTCTCTGCCGAACTACACCCCAAAAATCAGCGCGCAGAAGGGAGCCTTTGCACAATCTGCTTTTTCATTTACAGCTATTAGAATGAGCTTAAAACTTGAGCTTCACTCTTTTTCCCCGTGGTGCAAAGAAATTGATATTTAGCATAATAATGTGACCGTGATTCAGGTTTTTTAAATGCTATGAATTGTAATTTTTAGTTGTACTGGATGGACGTGCTGGAATTAATATGTTGATGTGTGCCTGTAGGCCCAGATTTGTGACAGAGACTGTGTAATGTGATGGCTTGTAAATTAATGTTTTTAGTATCTGTTGATTAGTAGTCAGTTGACTGCACATGGGAATTAGTTTATCGCTAAATCTGGCATGAATCATCTCTTCTCTTTTTGAGAGGTTTTTAATGCAGGCTCCTGGTTTAAATCGAGGCTCATAACTAACTCAAGGACAAGAGGTGGAAACATTAATGTCGTGCTCGGCTGAGTGGTAACGTTAGCGAGCTCAGGTGAGATCAAGTGGAGCTTGATACTATAGATTTAGATGGCTTTTGGCAGAGTTTATAAGCCTACTGTGGATTGATCCGTTTAAAAAACAAAAAAGCGAGTGGTTAATACACAACATATGTAGAATAACCTCTTAGATAGTGATGCTAAATGTTGGAATTATTGATTTCTCGTCTATTGATTGTGATATAGTGAAGATTTCAAGGTTTTCCGACCCAAGTGTTGAGGCCCCTTGTTCTCGCCGCCTTGTCACGTGTATCACTCAGCTGCATGTTGGAAATATTAATCATCAGCTGGTATTAATGAGAGCCTCTCTCCACTTCAGCCCCCTCTCCAGTTTTTGACAGGTGACGCGTAAACAAAGCGTTGCGGTGTGAAGATGACATGTCACGTGAGCCGAGCGGCGCGGCGGCTGCGGTGACGGAGGCATGGCCGAGCCTGTTTACCACAGCTCTCCTTACTCTGTATTGTCTGTCCTCCCTCCGCTTTAGCTGTCACTCACTGACAAACGCCTGAGGAAGGGGATGCCGGCTGCGCTCACCTGCCCACGCTGGCAAATTGCTCCCCCACACACACACACACATACCTGACACATACATGTACAACACACACACATGGAGAGGAGTTTAGGATTACTTCCTCCTCTGACAGACACTCTAATGAAGATACTGTATACTGGATTAGAAGCACCTTTCACAGGCAAATATCATGATGACAAAACTCAAACTGTGCGCCAATCAACAAGTTCTACCTTATCTTATCTTAAATTATGAGAGAATTCAGAATCATTTTTGAAATTGTCAACAAATGCCAGCTGCAGTGTTTGGAAGTCAGACAATCTCTCCCTGGCAGACGGTTTAATACGCATCCAAATCCACAGTCCACGATCTGCTACGTGAACTTTGTCGTCCTCCTGAATCTGGTGCTGCGTGGACACGGACCAGGAGGAGTCAGGCCGAGTGTGAAGGAGCGATAAATGAACTTTTCCCGTGTTGAGTGTGAGACAGTGAAGGTGATTTTGGCTTGTATAGTTTGTCAGCAGGTCATTTCAAACACTTATTAATGCTTGTAGATGTGATGGAAATCACTACTTTCACTATCTTACCGGCACAGCCAACAAGACTTTGAGAGTAAAACAACTTCCATTCCAATTATGTTTCTTCTGCACACGCAAAAATAAAAGAATAAACATGTTTAGCAGCTGCAGACACAGTTTACATGCGTTTAGATGGATGCTGTGGTAAAAAAAAAATCATAAAGGCTTATAGATATGTTGCAAAAATAATTCGGCAATTCTGAGTTATTTTGTGGTGGTTGAAAGAAATCAGAGAAAAACAAAAACAAAACAAAAATTCCTTAAAATCAGTCAAGAGGCAGCAGTATTAGGAAATCACAAAACTCAGTAGCTGCATTCTTGATTGCACAGTCCACAAGACTTTTAGTGAGAAAGATAACTTCCACATCCTGTTTTGTTGCAAGCGAAAAGGGAAAAAAGACATGTTTAAACACAGTTAACCGGCATTTAGATGAATGCTAAAAGCATGATATGCTGCAAAATAATGCAGACAATTACATTTACTTTCACAGAAAATAAATAAATAAAAAAAATGCAAAAAAACATCCTTTAATATCAGGTAAAAGAAATCCCAGCCACAGCATATGAAAACTAGGGAATTTATAACCATTCTGACAATCCAGCGAGGAGAGCACAGATGAGGCAGAAAGGAGAAATTACATAAAATATCGTGTCCACGTCCGACCCCATTGCTCATTGCCCCATTGCTCATTGCCCCATTGCTCATTGCCCCATTGCTCATTTCCCCATTGCTCATTCAGGGCCTTTAAAATCAGTCAACAAGCCGTAAAAAAAAAAAAAAAAAAAAGAACCACTGTTGGGAAATCCTAAATGTAGCCAGTTTACTTTCCTAACAGCCCATGAGACTTTTAGAGATTCGCTGCATGTCACACATATCATATATCCCATATTACACTAATAAAAGCCTTCAGATATGCGTTACACACACACTTGACAGAGAAAAGTTTGCCGATATTATTTCCCATGAGTGTGCATTGGCAGTAATTACAGCCCTCAGTGAAGCCGTCTTTCAGCAGCTCAGGTTGTTGATGGAGGAGGAATGTGGGGAATGCAGTTTTCTGACCTCTGAGCGGGATATGAGCTCCAGCTTTCATCGCTCCTTCGCTGAACTTATAGGGACAAACAAGTCCATTCGCCCGTCTGAGCCGACTGTGACCATTCTGGGGCTCGGCCGGCGTCGGCGCCGCAGCTCGTCGTTTGTATGTTTTGACTGGCGAACCAACAATGTGGGGATTATGAATATTTTCGTTACCTTGTCGCGCCACAACAACAACACAGACAGCACGGAGAAAACGCGATTGCATCGTAACGCGTTTTTTGTGTCGGTGGCGGTGGCGTGGTCAATGCTGGTGTGTTCTGTGAAAACAAGGGGCATTGTGGGAGCTTCTCCTGACCTCCAGTTCAACCCGGTGTTGGTGATCTCACCTGCGATGGCCGGTTATCTCCTCCTTCTTGCGTGACTCAGACGGCAGAGGCAGGGGAGGGACGGGTGGCACGGAGCCACCGGGCCGCCGCGCTCCTCCTCTTCGCCCCTATGAACCCAACACCCAACCGCCATTTTGGTGCCTCTCCAGGCAGTTAGGCTGCACCTGCGGTATCTCGACCTGGAGGCGATTGGCTTTGTTCATGTGCTCCACGAGGCCGCTCTGCAGGCCGCATCAGTCGATCCGTATCTCAGTGAAGGCGACATGCGCGCGGCCGCATTCCAGCGGGGATTTGCAGAGTGGATCGGCGAAACTCATCTAAACCAAGGATTAAAACTCGGAGCCTGTTCAGATGCTCTGATAGCAACCGCTGGCTACTTCCCTTTGTGATGCCTTGTGTTTCATGGGAACAACTGTCAGAAATGCTGATGACAACAAACACTAGCGAGCTGTTTGCAGAAACACATTAGTCACCTTGGTATCAGAACCTCCCCCCCAACCTCATCTACGGGCTCCTCAGTGGAGCTGGGAACCCGTCACTCGGCTCTGAAACCTTGTCAGAGCGCCAACACTTGGCAACCCTTTGGGATAATTAAGACTAGTCACGCCCCACCCCCCGTTCAGCGTACCCTCTTACCCCCCCCTCCCCACGCTCCCTGGCAACAGTATCCGCACCGTCGCTGCTTCTTCCACTTCTCCTGCCAATCACACTTACTCCACCATCTGCCTGGAATGGCACTGATAGAAAACGCCCTAAAGTGCTGGTGCAGGGCCAGAACCTGCTGTCTATACGCTGATTAATGGTTAATGGTGAAGACGGAGGAGTTAAAGTGTCGAGTCCTCCTCCGTCTGGAGGCCGGAGAGGTGCTTCCTCTCCTCAGAGACATGAAAGCTGTTTGGCCTCAGATGAACACAACAATGTGAGGAATTCTCAGTCTGTCACCTCAGATCACATCGCCGTGTCAGTCTGGGTCACAGCGCTGCAGCTCAGCGCCTCTACTCCAATTTCATTGATTACAATAAGAAAAAGTTTTCTTTGATAACATAAAAAAAAAGTCGTTTATGCATGTCCTACATTGACTGTATAGAAGAAGTGGACGTAGTCACAGTGACGCCTCCTATGGTTTGTAGACTACGGGTTTGAAGCCCCAAATTTGGCATTTTGGCTGTCGCCATCTTGGTTTTTTGGAACTATAAGTGACAGGAGAGGGTGGAGCTAAGCCTACTGAACGCCGAACAAGACATTTTTAGACAACCAAAACGTTACAATTAACTTTGACGAACTTTTAACACAATGTGAAAGGGTTAAAATTGTAAGAGGAAAACACTAACAACAAGGTAGCTCCGCCCTAAAACATACCCTGCTCCATCATCCATTTTACTCTAAATGGGACCAGACTTTACAAAATGAGCATCACGCTGTATTGAAGAAGACTTGAAACTAGTGGTTGAGAACATAAACTCTACAGGAAAATGTTTACTGACGTAATAAATCAAGTGAGAGGTAACGTCATTTTCTCATAGACTTCGATATAATCAGACTTCTTTTTGCAATCAGTGCAAGTTCAAGGCACTTCCACATTGGCTTCACTTTTTTGGACCCCGTAAGGGTACGTAAAGAACCCATTGTTTGGACCCACTGTCTCTAATAATGGCAGTAAACAGAGCCACTTTCCACATTTGTGGATTTTCATCTAAAACCTTTGGTCAACAAGACGTTTGTGTACAAGATTTATAAGTAAAACTGTCATTAAGGCCTGTGGGGACCATCGTGTTGAGTCTGTCAGTTGAAAACATAAAAGATATTTCAAATCCTTTAATGAGTCTTACCTTTTCAAGAGAGGCTGGTGCGCTCAGAAAGACTTTAAGAGCTCTTTTAGTTTGCCATGTTCAGGCCTTTCCTTCTGCAAGGGCAGGTCAACATATACAGTACAACGCTACATTTACAATTCATAAAATGGCCAAAAGAAAACTAGTTTAAGGATGTTTGAAGCTCTCACAGTTGTAACTGTAGACAGGACAATGTTTCTTCATGATTCTGCAGAACAGCAGAAGTGTCGTCTCTTCTGCAGGCTGGACGCACGAGGCTACATTAGCTGCTAGTACGAGCACACCCAAACCTCTGACCGAACTGCCGCTGATAATATTGCATTGTGGGTAATGTAGGCGCCAGGTTTTGACAAGGAAGAAGAATGTGTGGAATAAAAAAAAAGATGTTATCGCTGGTTCTGCTGCATTGATTTTGATTTTATTTTTTTTTTTATCTCTCCATAGTTAGTCCTAAAATGTTAAAAAGTTGCAATGCTAAAGATGTGGAGTATTATTTTTCATATTTTATTAGCTGCAACCAGAAGCTCTAAAGCTTGCTCTGTCTGTTGGTGGGTTCACAAAACAATGCGCCCACCTTTTTGCCGTGCACGTTTTTCATATTTTCGGACATGTTGCGGCACACAAGTGGCCAATTAGTGCTTGAAAACGTACACCTAGTTGCTTTGTAACTTGTCCTCGCGTTTAACAGCGTTTTGCTGAATAAAAAACACAGACCATGACTTGAGCTCTGGGAAAATTTTGCCAAAACAATGAAAAGATTTTGGTTCACAATATGTCTAAAGTCACCAAACTCCTCAAATGTCGTTTGAAAACGTAGAAAACTCAACGGCTGGAAACGATTACTCAACTCAAATGAAACATAAACCCTCTCAGTTTACACTAAAACACTCACTGCTGTTCCGCCTATTATTTGTCCTCTGTCACCTTAGCCCGGGCTAATCCTGCCCCGCCTCCCGTCCTGTCCTCATGTCAGATTTTTGCATGACTGCCTCGCCCACCTTTCTTCTCCTGCGCGGGTGAACTTTTCAACCCTTCAACTCTGCCCTCGGAGGCCGAGTCCCGAAGGGCTTCACGTCTTTTCTGTCTGCGTGTGACCTTCTTTTGAGTCTGTCGTCTCACATACGCACCGACACGCCCACGCCGTCACCTCTCGCCCGGCTGCGAGTCCTGCGGCCATGTTGGATACACCTAGACGCGAGGGGAGGCGGCCTGACGAGGACACCGACAGATGTGCTCTCTCCCTTCGTCATCGACGAGTCTGCACACACAGAAGAAGCAGAGAAAGTTCAACCATCTGTCGGATGAAAATACACATTCCAGACACGTGCACTGACAAGACATCTGTCATCCAAAACACCAGTATAGATCATCATCCCCAGTGTGGACTGTACTGGTGAGCATCTAGTAGAATATGGGGAATCTAGGAAAACTACTTGTGCTTAGCTGAAGCTTCACATGTATGTTTCACTTACAAACAGAATAAAACTATACTATATATTATACTATACTGGCAATGATTGCAGATTTTCTGATGGTATAAAAATGTGTTTAAATATGTTCAACAATAGAAAGTATTTTGGGTAAATGCAGAACAAAAGAAAGTATTTTGGGTAAATGCATCTTCAGCTTTCTGGAGCACTTTCTGCTCTATAGTTTCGGGTCCGACGGCTGCAGGTGACCTGCTCCAAAAGTATAAAACCAAAAATGGAGTCAAATGGCCTGAGATGAAGTGCTGGATTTGGTAAATTGTGCACGTCAGAGATCATTTAAATGTATTATTATTAATATATTATTCATTATTCAAACTGCAGCAGAACACGAACAAACCACATGGTGCAAAGATGCAAAAACACACAAAGGTTTAAAGCATGCTCTTTTAAGCATGTGTAAACGTGCAAACAAATGTAATTAATTAGTTAAAGTTAAAAAAAGATGTATTGCACAGTCCAGTTAGCGAGTCCTAGTCATTTTCTTTTTTTTTGTGAACTTGATCTTTAATTTTTCTCCATGTATTCTTAAACACCCTGTCAAGAAGGATATTAAGGAGAAAATAATGAATGATTGAAGCATTTTATGAGCAGCTCGAGTACAAGAATATGAGTCGGCCATGACACTTCTGCGTGGGTCATGTCACATGTCTCAGTCTGCTCTATCTGAGGAAGTCTGCTGGATTGCGGCGGTGTGTGTCAGCGACGGATGCCTGGCGCCGCTCTGTCCGCCAAACGCCACGTCGCCGCCTCAGGCTCCTCGTTCCTTTATGTCGCTTTTATTTCGCCTTTCTTCTCCACCAAGAATCGAGCCAAAGCCCAGAGGGGCTAAAACACAGAGAGAGAGAGAGAAAGAGAGAGAGAGAGAGTAAAGGACTGACGAGGAGAAATAAGAGATAAGAGAGAGAGAGAGAGAGAGAGAGAGAGAGAGAGAGAGAGAAAGAGAGACAGAGAGAGAGAGAGAGAAAGAGGTGTAATTTAAAACTTGGAATTAGTGTGACGCAAATTGGGGTTAGATGTCAGGAGAGCAACAACATGGCCGCCAGCGAAATCATTTATAGTCGCACTGTTTACAGAGATATCCTGTCAGCGCTTTTTGTACAAACTGTGTTACATAAAGACATGTAATAGGAGAAAGGTGCACACACACACACACACACACACACACATGCAGTGGGCTGAACACACTTTAATCTACAACAGAAGGAATATTCTGTTTGTTTTTGTCATGCAAATTTGACAGCTTTATTGTTTTTTGGCCATGTGTGTGTGTGTGAGTATGTGTGTGTATGTTGATCACTTATTACTTGTGAGTCTGTGTGTGTGTCATCATCGCCAAATATGTTCCTGGAGACACCTACTGTAGTGCTAACGACCACAGAAGTGGTTTGAAGTACTTCGCCTGCTGTTTATATTTCTGTCTGCGGACAGATTCTGCGAGAACGTCACAGCTGTGCAAGATGTATTTTCCATCACAAATCTTTACAGGTGTTGTAGAGATCAATATTTAGACTGGACTTGAACCAGACACCTTCTAGTTCCCAAGACAAGGCTGAGCTACAGACGCCACATTGAAAATATAAATGTCAGACAGTCTGGTTGTGTGGGGTCTAATAATACCGAAGACCTAAAAATACGTAAAGCTCGGCCCTCTGGGGCGTGACGCAGCTTAAAGACGTGTAGCCGACGTGTCAGCAGTGCCTTGCGTGAACAGACATGAACATGAACATGAAATACTTTTAGAGAAACATTTCATGCCGCCAGAATTATGTTTTTGTTCATCAACATAATGAGCAAACGTTTTTAATTTCCTCTTTCTGCAAAGTCACAAAATGTCAATAGATTTTCTTTAGAAGAGAAGATCTGATCTCATGTTGATTATCATGCAGCTTTATTTACATGCAGCAAACTTTGGGAAATTGTTTTAACAGAAAAAAAACTGTTTCAACAATCGTTTTATCTCTCGTGCAATTTCCTGCTCACATTCAGGAAGCAGAGACAACGTGCTGTTGTAGTAACGTACATCCACGAGGTCTTTCATCACATCCAGCATCAGTTTTGCATTTACGCAGCTCTGATGTTGAGACGACTCGTCACAAAGACCTTAAACCGTCTTTTTTTTTTAATGTAAACACACACGAATCTTATCGGCCACATCAGGAAATGTGTCTGTCCGACATGATGCCCGAACAAGCAGCCTTTATTTGATAAATCATGACTCTTTTACCAACGTTTTTTCAACATATATTCCACACGAGTCTGTAAGGATGCAGACAGAAAGTCATCCCCATCAGCATACTATAACACACACACACACACACACACACACACACACTCCATGTATCTGTATCCTCACAACCCGCGCAATCACAGAGAACAGGTTACGAGCAAGAAATTAACCCTGTTTAATGGAGGCCAGATTGATGGATGAAAAGAAGAGAAGAAGAAAGGATGGAGGCAGGAGGAGGCGGAGGCATGTATGATCTCACTGCTCATCCTAATGAATACATAAAGGCGTCTTTCCGAACCCTCGGTGTCCCACCAGAGCCGGGGCATTATGGCGGCGCTGGCGGTGCGTCTTTGTTCTCCCCCCGCAGACAGGCGACAGTGAAAGCAATCTGTCCTGTAGCGGAGCTGCATCCAGCAGCCGAGCCCTGATAAGGAGACCCCCTGGCCTCCCCGCTAGTGTCTGGTCCAGCGGGCTAAGCTTCGCCTTTTCTAATCCCCTAAAAAAAAAAGTGCTTTGATTATTTGCTGACCAATAAAACCCAAACTGAGCGCAGAGGTGGCGTTTGGTTCTGTGGTTGTAGAGAAAGGTGGAGGCCTTGATTGGCGTTTATCAGTTCTGGTGATCTGGCCGGCCGCTTAATAACGCTCGCAGGATCAAGTGAAAAGGGGGTTTGTGCTTTTTGTTCGGCTGTTTTTCATTCCCTTTCTCTTTCTTCTATTTTATCAGCGTAAAAACAACTACTTAGAGGGTGGAGGCTGAAAGGAGCTAATCTCGCAGCGTGGAGAGGCTCGGGTTCAAAGGCCTACAAGGTGCCACTCAGGCTGCGGCAGCTACAAGCCAGGACGGCAGGTACACTGTCCGGTCCAAATCTCAACCACAAAGGCCTAATTATGGCACACACAACCCCCCCTTCGGACCCCGTAACTTCCCGTGAAAACCCTCCACAATGCAAATGAACCACGTAGGTTTGGGCGAGATAGCACCCGGGCTTTAAGCTATGCAAAAATATTCACAATTCCAAGCTGGAGAATGAAGAGAAAAATAATAAGATATGAAAAGTAGGAGAAAAAATTATTATATTTTAGCTTTGCTGGCTGTATATTTAGGCTGTCTGGAGTGTGCTGGGGATTTGTTACCGTCTATCACCTTTTCCTCCCTCCCCTTCCTGCATCATCTTCCTCTAATTAAAGTGTTTGTTGTCACCCTCAGATCCGGGGTGTGAAATCAAGTTAGCAGTTTATGTAAGAGCCGTAGTGAAAATCAAACACTTTGTTATTCAGAAAGACAGCGACTTCAATCACTCCGAGCTGGGATATATGTTCCCATTGTTGACTTTGCTATCTGCATGCTAAGCCAATTTTCTACTTAAGTCTCCCAGCTTTTAAAAAATGTTATTTGGTTCCCTATGTGGTCTTAATTCTTACCCCTCGCTGATAAGCACAGCCGTGGCAGGCCTGGAAAATATAGGCCCAATTATAGAGGACTTTAAATTCCAAATCATTCTTTGGAGAATGGAAAAAATAATAATATTAATGGAAAAGTAGTGGAGAAGATGTATTTTGAGGTCCAATGGTCCGTTTTACAAGACAACCCCCACCCTCTGTTCCCAAAAGGGACTCGTCTAATACTTTTACCGAAAGAGCTGAGAGATGCTCAGGGAGGAAAAATGAAAAATTACAATCATTGATTCTCCCCCAAGAGTCATCTGATTCCTGCTAATATTTCAATGTTTACAGCATTTTAATATATATATACACCCTGCAGCTCTGTCATTAGGAAAGTAAAAGTTAGCAGCAGCAAACCAAAAGGGTTTTTTAGTGTGTAATGTACCTGCTACTGGTGGCCATGCTGAAGGACCTCAGGTATAATCGTAGCTGTACACAGATTAATTAATTCATTTTAATAGGTTGTATTTAGAAAGAGCAATCCTTTGAGCTAAATGCTAACATCAGCATGCTAACATGTTGACGTTTTACAGGTTTAATGTTCACCGTGTTCACCATCTTAGTGTAGTGTGGAAGCAATTAGCTCATTAACTCTAAACACACAGCAGCCTACAGCTGAGGCGGATGGGAATGCTTTTGGTTCTGCATGAAAGTCATGACTTTTGGCCTGATGATGGCGCTAAAGGAAAAGTCAGAGGATCAGCAAAGTCGTTACGATTCGTCCTGAGGGGGACGTGAGTGTGTGAACCAAACTGTGTACCAGTCCATCCCGTAGATGTTGAGGTATTTCACGAGATGAATGAAAACTTTGACCTGCTGGTGGTGCTTCAGGAAAAGTCAACGGGGTCACCAAAATCAGTGGGATTCATCCTTTGGGCGCCATGAACATCTGCACCAAATTTCATTCCAATCCATCAAATTGTTGCAAAGATATTTAATGAAAAGCCACAAATGTTGCGCTGCTGGTGGCACTAAAGTCACACTTTTGCGTAACTCTAATATAAAACTCACGATCAACATTAGACGCTCAGAGCAACGGACGTAGTAATAAAGACGCAATAATCACCTGAGGGTGGGAGGGAGGGGAGGCGGAGGTGTCAGACAAACTTTCTTTGTGTACCATGTGAAACCAACAGCTGAGTTATGTTTACACACAACGTTATGTCATTATGTGATGAGTCCGTAGCTTATTTTGAGCCAAACCTTGCTCTTTTTTCTCTCTTTTTTCTGAACCTAAACAAGTTGTTTTGTTGCCTAAAACCTGTAAAAATCTGTTATATCACGTAATGTTTTGTACCGTGTTCCAATGTTAACCACGCGCAAAACTTCTGCGTCAAGATGCTGCACCAAAGCCGTCACTATAACGACACCGGATGGATCTCTAAAAACGCCTCGGAGCCATGGAAAGCACCTGTGTCACGTGACTGTTGGCATTTCTTGTTGGAGAGTAAAAGGGAAACTTATTTGAAGAGAGTCACAATGCTGCAGTGAGGAAATGAACAATATCCAATAGCTTCAGTTAGCATGTAGCATTTCAGACTGTATCCAGAGGCTAATTCTCCTGAAGCTCTAACTCAGACATTTCTGAGCCAAACAGCGACTGCACATCATAGCAGTCATGTAGCACTATCTCTGATATCCTTACACACAGCATATTATTTCCGCACAGCGAGCTCCTCCATGATGGCGCCAGCCGCGGTTGCTAGGAGATCTGATGAAACTCCAAAGCCTCTATTGATATCAGTCAGCAGTGTTATTGTCCAGCTGGGTGGAGGCCCGGCCAGGTGTTGCATCCTGTGAAGATAAATAAGCCGGCGTGGCGTGGAGAAGACCTCGGCCCGGACCGGAGACTCAGACCCCCGGCCGGCTGCAGCTGCTGCCCAGACACGCAGCCTCGTTTTGGTGTGTGTGTGTGTGTGTGTGGGGCGAGGGGGGGGGGGACAGGTGTGGCCTGATGTGGACGCACTGAGGTGCTCCGGTGACAGCGACCTGGCAGAGATATAACCCCGCCGTACCACCTGCACCCCCCCCAATCAAACCCCAACTCCATCACCGCTAACCCCCACCCTCTCCCCCGCACCCCCTTGGGGGGGGGGGGGGGGGACAGGATCTGGTCCAGAGGGATAACAGAAGAGGAAGAGAATCCAATTCCTTATCCAGCCTGGCAACTGACTTAATTCCATTTTTGGCAGCGAGCGACCAGACGACTGCTGCTGCTGCTGCACCGCCTGCAGCCTCCCCGGGCTGAGAGAAATATACAACCGTCTGGAGAGAAGGGAGGGAATGAGAAACGGAGGAAAACATTAATTCTCACAGGATTTTTCCCTTCTTTTTTATTACAATATTTTAGATAAGTAATTAGGAAAAAGGGAAAATTAAGACAGAAAAGAAAAAGAGAAACATCTGTACCACTTCATAATCAGGAAACACTTACAACGTGTTCTTTAAGATGTAGCACTTAATTAAATGTTAATAAATCATTTACCAATGCTTCATAGATCATTATAAATATTAATAAGAACAACTTGTGGCATGCCAGGTTGTTAAAAAGTTTATTTTCTATTCGCTAATAATGCAGTTATTCGTATCAGTATTATATTATAAATGCTCATGAGCTGAGTTGTAAAAGTTATTTTTTTTATAAAGTTGTTAAAAATGTCAAGTTTTCTTCTTCACGGTAACTTCCTGATGAACTGAGAAGTTTTCCATATGATGTGTTAAGAACTGATCTTTAAAGCTTTTGTTAATGATGAACTATGAATAAAGCCATGACTTACAATTTATAAATAATTTATAAGTCTGACTTATTGTAAAGCGGAAGAATTGATTGTAAAAAAAAAGGACGAGTTTGTCAGTCAGAGAGAAAGTGATGACGTTTCTAAATACAGAAACTTTTGACAAAAAAACTAAACAAACTCAACATCCACTTACTGTTTTTTTGCAGAGTTTTCAACCCCAACTTTCAAATGTTGACACGCAGCTTTACAGTAAGTGAACCTTGAGTTCAGATATTTTTTGTCAAATCACGAACATCAAGAATGAACTTTTAGTCTCAATTGGACAAAAATGCGTGAAAATAGCATTTATTATGAATGGCAGACAAATACGTAAAGAAGCAGTGATGGAGTAAATAATTTAATTAAGGAAGAAGAAAGTAGATTTACATCTTTTCAAGTACTGTAGTCTACTTAAATACAACTTTGAGGTACTTGTACTTTACTTGAGTATTTCCATTTTATTCTACTTTTACTTCACTACAATTCAAAGGGAAATATTTTACTTTTTACTTTACTACATTTAATTGATACCTTTAGTTACTTTGAAGAGTCAGATTAATAATACAAAATATGATTATAAGATAAAACTTTATTGATCCCTCAGTGAAATTCACAAGAAACCCGGCAGTATATATAACATAAAAATATAATAATATATTATAATATATTTTTTAAATATATTTTTAAAAAAAATTTTTTTTATTATATATAATAAAATAATATATGATATAGAACCTCCAGCTGCAACATTAAAGTGATGAACACATTAATGCATGAATAATTATAAATTCATATAATAATATTATTCTGAAATGGGCCATTCTGCATTATAAGTACTTTTTTTTTTTGTACTTTTAGTACATTTTGATGCCAATACTTTTACACTTTTACTTAAGTAACAGAGTATTTCTACACTGTGTTAGTACAGCTTTAATCTGACAGCTAACAAAACATGTTAATACATCAATAATAATAATAATAATAATTATTATTATTATTATTATTATCTCGTGATATGATGAGTTAACTCTGACAAACAAATACTTGTGATACTTTGACTAAATCTTTACTTAAACTACTTTTGTACGTTTAAGTCTTTTTTTTAATGCAGATTATTAAACCCTACTCCTCTCCCCATTTTTTAAAATAAACAATAGTATTTATGTGTCGACACCGAGAGAAATGATGGTTAAACTTTACATGATAGTCGTGGAGACTTGCCACAAATCTTTATTGCACGTATTCTTTTATTATGTGAACATTTGAACACTCCCTGGTCGATATTTGTGCACATTTCATCCTCTTCGTTTAAATAATGTACAGCTCTTTGCATTTTTAAACAGAAACATTTTTGCATATTTGTAACAATAAAAGTCTTGTAAAGTAAATGTACTTTTGCAGAACTTTTTCTTTTCTCTCACTTTGTTTATTGTGACCAATATGCACCAAAGTACCTCGTACAGGGTGTGAAAACCTACTGAACCCCTCCCAGCAGCGGCAGGTGCAGCGCGGGAGAAAGGTGGAGGAGGGATGGGAAGAAGCGAGGATGGAAGAAAAAAATGGAAAGATAGAAAATAATCTGAAAAAAGAGATGGAAAGGAAGCAAGGGAAGGAAAGAAGGAGACTTAACTTCTCGCCCATGTCACCCCCCCACCCTCACCCCCTCACCCCCTCACTCCCTCACACATCAGAGGGAACAGCAACAGTTCCAGTCCGTTCGCCCTGTAAGAGCCGACCAGATTGAAAAGGAGGAGCCGAGGCCGCGGAGCATGAAAGAGGATAGAAGAAGAAGAAGAAGACAACAGAAGAAGAGAGAATAAGAAGAAAGGGGAGAGGAGGAGGGAGGAGGAGGAGGGGGGGGACACACAAGAAACTAGAGGGGAGGGTCAGGCTTCAAACGAGCCCCCCCCCCTCCCCATCACTTAAGAGACATTTGGGGGGGGGGGGGGGGGGGGGAATTTTTAACCCCCCCCCGGCCATTTTAAAGGGGAAAAAGGGGGGGGGGGGGGGGGGGGGGGGCTGATGTTTCACCCAGTCGGTCACCCTCTACTTTAATTAGTCACTAAATTAACCCACACCCAACACACACACACACACACACACACACACGCACACACACAGGCAGACACACGCACACACACACACGCACACACACAGGCAGACACACACACACATGTACACACACACACGCACACACACACACAGACACACCCACACACACGTACACACACACACACACACGCACACACACAGACACGCACGCACGCACACGTACACACACACAGACACACCCACACACACTACACACACACACACGCACACACTGACACGCACGCACACACACACACACGTGTACACACACACACACACACACACACACGCACACACTGACACACACGCACACACACACACACACACACGCACACACACACACACACACACACAGGTTTCTGAAAGTTGGTTTGTATTTGAGCTAAAATTATATTTTTTACATATATTCTTCAGTTCAGTCAGACAAATTAATATAATAAATATAATAATAAATGTTTGCCTTTTAGTTCTGTCTGTTAGAAAATGAACTAATAAGTCACAGGTAACATGTTCAGTCAGGAAAATGTACTAAAATAATTAAAAGTAAAAATACTCAAAGATGAAAAACGTCCGCTGTCGTCTATATTATATAGATTAGATAGATAGATTATATCAGTAGATTATTATTCCTTGTGCGTTAATGTAAAAGCAGGATTTTTATAGTTGTAGTTAGTGGAAGTGGAGCTCATTTTGAAATATTAACTATTAATTATCTTCATGATGTATTAATCCGCTGAACATTATGGATTGTTTTGTTTTTAAAAAAAAGTGAAAATAGTGAGAAATGTCGTCAGAAGCGACACCTGTGTGTTTTGTCCAAACCTCGACATCATTACTGATACATTACAATTAATACAATTATTAAAAGCCATGAAATGTAATAAAGAAACAGCCAGATGAACCTGTTCATGTTTGTTTGTGTCGGAGTAAACTCCACTTTTTAAATGATCCAGCCCAGTGTGTCCAACTCTTTTCCGCTAAAAGTCGTCAAATCTAGCGAGAAAGTCGACAAATTGTCAACACCCGAAATGACCATTATGATCATAAACAACATTTCCGAATATCAAAATGTGGATCCTACGTGTGTTTTCTTACTCATCTGGACGATGTGTAGTCTCAAAAACGCCGTTAAATAGAATCACACACTTACTCATATTTGTTCTCGTGGTTATGACTCACGTTCTTCCTCAAAATATGATCATTGGTACGATAGTTTTTTACATTACAAGACAAAACACGTAGTGACTGTGAATGTAAACCTGGTGCTGTGAGGAGAAAGAGTTAAACTGTATCTGTGTGTTTTTCCTCTCAGCATTAACATTCCCCCCGAGGTTTTCCACTTTTCCAAATTGATTCAGTTTAACTGAGATCTCATCTAGATTGGCTCTTAGAACTTAATTCTTTGTTTTATAATTTGCTCTTAATCGCCTTCCCTCTCCGCTAATGATAAGGCTGCAGCTCTGCGTAGGCTAAAGCCCTTCATTGTGAGCCCCTAAAGCTCTTAAATAAATAAGATTAGAGCACATCCCGTGTTACATTTGTGAAGAAGACGAGCGCTATCAGATCTGCCGGCAAGCCATCAGCCCTCCATCAGCCCTCCATCATCCCTCCATCAGTCCTCCATCATCCCTCCATCATCCCTCCATCAGTCCTCCATCAGTCCTCCTTCAGCTTCTGGGGGACATGAACTTCCCCAAGACAAACCCAGCAACAGCTGTTGGTTTTGGTTTTGGTTCCTCGTGTTCATCACTCTTCAACCTGTTTCCTGTTTCATTAACTACTTCACAACAACAGACATAATCACCTTCATTTGCTTTTTATTTGTTTGTTGTTGTTTGCTCGTCGTCTTTTCAACAATCTGACGACGATGTCATCATCGACGTGGATGTTTCACGCCACAGTTGAAGAAGTTTGTCACACTTTAACAATGGAGAAATGAGAGGCGGTTTTAAAGGAATAATTCGCCCTAAAACGAGATGGATGGACTTTGTTGATTCCAAATTCAGGGAAATTCTTGTGTTGCAGCAGCAGGTGATCAGGCATTGCACAGGAGTAAGAAATACACAGTAAATATACACATAAACACTAAAAAAGATATATCTATAGAGTCTCTATTGAATACACAATATGAAATATAAATAAATAAGTGAGTATACACTTTAATATACCAAACTACTGAAACTTGAATATAAATATAAACATACTATATACATTAGACAAGTTTTCTTAATTGTATTTAAATGCAATGAGGTAGAGTGTTCTTATAAACCTTGCTTCTCTGGTCCCAGAAAAAAGTTTAGAGCGCTGGACAACATGAAAGCATGTCAGCGCAAACAGAAGCAAAAAAGGAAATAAAAAGTCAGGAAAAAGCTCTGAAAACTCCTGTGCAGCATTATCCAAGTGGGCTCATGAAATCCACACAGAAGTGCTGCTGAACAAAACATTTCTCCTGTGAAGTTCAAGTTCAAGTTAATGTGCTAAAAGGCTCAAAGGCTAAAAAGGTTTTATAAAGTTTTATAACCTTTGCTGTCTTTCGTTCGACCTCCGTCAAAGTCCGTCTGCACTGATACGCAAGTTTTTTATATAGTTTCTGGGGGAAATATTCCTTTAAGTGTTTGTAGTTTTGAATGAGAACAAATTAGGGTGCTTGTCGTTTGGATTGGATTCCCCGAGGCGATTTAATATCTATGAAACATTTTAATAAATTCTGATAATCGACACTCCATGTTCTGTATGTTTGCTGTTTTTATTTCTTTTTATATTTAAAGTGGTTTGAGGTGCCTTTTGTATTCATTAGCTAACCTTTTAGGGCATCTAATGATATAAAAACAAACTTGTAATTTTGATGAATTACGTTCTTTAACACGTGCTGAGTCGAGAGATTAATTTTAACTCAGGACGTCGAGTTTATGATATGTGAAGGTTGAAGACGTGCAAACAAAGTTGTAGGTGATTGACGATATAAACATTGTTTTTAGGGCAGTTTCAAGTTGAAAGCTGTAGAAAAGGCGAGTAAGTGAACCTTGTGTTAATGTTTTTATTTGATCAAACATGGCGTCTCGTCGTTCCCCTTTCAGAAATAATAAAAAAGAAAAATAATTTTGTGTTTTGTTTTTTTTTTGCATTTCGATGCCATGCAAGGAACATTAAAAAGGCGAGTTACTCACCGCCCCGGTTATTTAAAATGAATTTGTAAATCAAGTTTACCACAAAAGTAATGAGTAAAACGTAACTTTCTGTGGCGTGATTAACGGGTTGTTAAATGGACTTGAAGGCGATGTTGATGTAGCACATTAGAAATGTACGAAGGCGATAAAGGTTTAAAAATGCGTTTGTTAGACTTCCCAGCAGCCACCACACACACAGAGGAATGTGTCTGCTGAATGTCACAAACTCTTGATTTGACCCCGTTTCTCTGTTAAAGCTACTCTTTGAGATTTAAAGTGAGCACTGCATTTTATTACATTTTTTTTTACCTAAAAATCTCACTTAGTGCAGCAGTGAATCAACATCCTGCAGCCGGTCACTCTCTGCCTGCTGCTCTTAAAGCGCCAGTGTTTGTTGACACTCTTCTAACTTTAATCCCGGGTTCCTTGTGTTGCACAGGCCTGTCAATCAAAGCGGTGACAGCAGCACCGAAGGGCACCTCGAACAGCCGGCACCCGAACACATGCACCGACTCGTTACTGCAGCGCCAGAAATCAAGTCCACCACAAACAAACAGTGGAAACTCCCCGGGTGAAGCTTCAAATTAGCAAAACATCTTCAGAGTGATCGGATAACGACATAAACGCTTGTGAGCAAGAAAAAAAACGTTATCGAACGATATCATTTATAACGAAGAGACTGTAAAATTGAGACACAAACACTCTGAAGCTGTAAAATAGTAATAATACAACAAAAAAACTTATTTTCTTGGCAGGGTTGGCATGCTTTTTGACTTCTGCTCGTGCACTGATTAGTACATTAAGTTATTCATCTTCCATATTGTTCCACTGATTTTCAGTTTTTATATGTTTTACACGTCAATGCTGCAGTTAGAGTCCAAATAGTTTCACCAGCATCTACTGCTGCATGTATTTTCTACCTACAGCTGCTCATGCATTAGTTAATAATATGTAATGCTTAGTGTCGTACTCAAAAAGCAACCTCGATATCTTGGTTTCGTCAAAGCCAAACCGAAGTGCAACATACAGAAACGATAGAATAAAAAGTCAACCATTAGCCAAACCAATTAAAAGCTACATACAGAAAAAATAAGTTTTTTATTGTTGGCCGAGGTGCAGTGGAAACAGGTGGGTTCTCAGTCTGCGACGTTTGAAGACTTCCTGCTGACCTGACATCAACGGGGAGCTCGTTCCACCGTTTAGGAGCCAGGATAGCAAACAGACGGGTGTTATTCGAGGGGTCTCTGGGTCCCGCTCGCAGGGAGGGAGCAGCGAGCCGATGCAGAGCGAAGTGAGCGAGCTGGGGTGTCTGGTTTGACCGTGGTCTGGATGTAGGCAGAGCCTGATCCACTCACAGCACAGTAGGTCAGCACCAGAGTCTGGAAGCAGGACGCTACTGGTCACCAGTAACCCCCCGGCTCCTTCGGTGTGAACGTTGGATCTGTTTCGTAAAGTTATAGAAACGGTCAGACGCAGAGCTCTTAAATCCCACGAATCTATTCTACCGTCCGACAAGCATTTTTGAGTAAACCGGTGCCTTAAAAGTCCGTCCACCTCGTCCCTACACGAGTTCAGAAGTCTCCTTACTTCTCATTTTTCCTCTCAATTGAGTTATTATTCCAGTTGATTCTGTCATTTCTCTCGGGAGGACACATTCCCAACACCGTATCCCAAAGAATCACTTAATCACTACTTAAGATTTACATCCTGAGCCAATGTTCGGTCTCAAAGCAGGAAGTCGTGTGTCCTTTATGTGACGAGGCAGAAAGTAATGGTAAGAAGACCAGAGACCGTCTACATAGTGCAGAAAGAGTGAATTTTTAAATCTGGGATTTTGCAACGTTCTTGTTTGGGGTCAGTTTTGGATTTTCTACAGATCCTACTTCGGCCTTTTTGGGGAATAATTGTTAATTGGAGAGAAGTTGCTGCTTTAAGTTTTCACTCAGGTTGAGCTGCACATTCGTTACTTAACTACTTGAAAAACTGCTGCTCTTCTTTCTTAACTTCCAGTTTGGAGCTTTTCCAAAGTCAGCGAAATGTCCCAAACTTTGTCAGTAGTTGATGCTTCTGCAGCATAGTGATTGTGTTTTACTTCGATCTGTAAATAACTTTTGAAATTTTGTCTGGGAGGCTGAACTCTGACGTCAAACCAAAATTGGTACCGTCATAGTTTTAATTTAGTCTCCCGTCAGCGTTTCAGCGGTTTATGTTTGTGTCGCCTGTGTCGAGTCTACAGTCGGCCAGATTCCACCAGAGAGGGAATTAAATCACCACCATGTTTCTATTGTTTTGTAAGAAGTCACAGATCAAACGTTGGAGGCCAGTTTTTCCATTAGTGCTGAAATAGACCTGGATCACAGCTCAGCAGAAACACATTCCTCTCTGGCACTCCAAGACTCGACTTAATGGGGATTCCCTGGAAGGCACCGGCTCCCTTTTCTCTCTTTTTTTTTTCTTCTGCTGCTTCTTTAAGTGTTAATCCTTGGGAAACTTCCACCCGTAGCGGCTTGTTTGAAGCGAGCCAGTGGCTATCCGACTAAGTACGGCCCCCAGTCATCTGAATCATTAGATTAGGCTTAGGCATTGCCCCGACAAAGAGATTCCCTATCGCCGTTTGTTTCAAGAAGAGGCCCCGCTTCAGCCAGCACGGCCTCAGAAGTGAGAGGCACTTGGAAAGCAAATACATCAAACGTAGGAACCCGAAAACAAGATGCACTCCAGTTCTGTAGGGTCTGATTTATGGTACGCACAACGGAGGCATCTGCTGTTTACATGGTACCGAGGCACTGATTATTGTCCTGAGGGCAGTTTACTTTGAAAGAGCAGAGAAACAGGAAGTAGATTTATTTATTGTTTCGCCATCATTTCGTCAACATCAGATATCAGCTGATCCATGTCAAGTAAGATTATTTATAAATTACAATTATATTCCCATATATATATATATATATATATATATATATATAGGTTACAGTGGTGGAAGAAGTACCCGGAGTAAAAATAGCATTAAAAATATTATAATTACAAATAAAAGTCCTACATTCAAGTTTTTACTAAAATAAAAGTACATTTAAAATACACACATGTTAATGGCAAGTCAAAGTACATATAATAAATGTAATGTAGTAAAACGTACAATATATTAATATCAAATTTAGTATAAGTGTATTGTAAATACTAAAGTAAAGTACAAGTACAGTACTTTTATTTAGTTACTTTTCCCCACTGCGTATATAAGTTTACAGACATTTGGTTAATGTCTGTTTTTATTCGATTAAAACACCTGAAACAATTAGTCCAGTGGGAGGCAAACAGCGGCTCGTGGACCAAATCTGGGCCTCAAGCTACAATATTAGGCCACCTGACATTTCAACCCTGTCTCCTATCATAAATTAAAAAAACATGACGTTCCCATACAACTAAACTGCTTTAGCTTCTTAATTACGTTTCGAGGGAAACACATTTTCTCCTTCTGACGAACGAAGTTTGTAAATAAAAACAAACAACAACACAACAAAATACTAGTAAAAGATCAAGTTTTGGGTTAAAATAAGTACGTTTAAGCGTATGCTAAGTATGTATTACAACATGTTACCGTATTAGATTTATTGAGATAAGAACACTTTCACATAAGTCACGAAACAAAACATAAATTTCATCACGAGCCCACATTCAAGCCAGTTTAGTTAGTCAGGTTAAAGTTTCTTTGACACTTGATTTAACAGATGCAGAAGATTTATTTGCAGATTCTGAACGGAAACACTGAAAACCACATTTTTCAAAATCAAGACTCCAAACATCAGCATTTGTGTGAACTTTCACTTTGGTCAAATCCAAAAAAAAACAAGCTTCACGTGTTAACGTGCGAAACTAAAGATACAAGACGAGCAGCGAGCAAACGTACCTAAGAGGAGTTGAGAAAGTGACTCATGCCCAAAAACTTCTCAGGCGATTGCTTTGTCGACCGAAAGTCTGACAGAGATTTCGTAAATACGCATGAACTTTTTTTTCCCCGTACGGCCAAAAAACTTGCCGGAATGTGAACCGAAATCTCTTCAAAGAGTCTCGTTTTGTCTCGTGCAGCATCTAATCTCCCCCCTTTGAAGACGAACGTCATTGTCTTTCCCGCCGCTGACAGCCCCGATAGGAATATTCATGTTGGAGGAGGAGGAGGTGTCGGTGGTGTGTGTGTCTCTAGATTGGCTTCTTAAACAGCCGAGGAGCCATTTTGTGCAGAAGGAGTCCCGGACATGTCAGGGCTGTTGACAGTCTGTGCTCGGGATTAGTGGGCCAGCGGCGAGGCAGTCCCTAATCCCTCACTGTATCGTAATCTATTTACCCGCCGTGCTAAAGGGATTTCCATATGAAACTATACACACAGAGATGCTGGAAGTGTTCAAAATCATAAATCATCATTTGGCTTTTTACCCACTTTTCCAGCACGTTTGTTTTTTTTTATTTTTTATTTAATTTTAACTTCTACTGATGCACCAGCGCTGTGCTACTTTGGACAGATGACGATATGCGTACATAAAAACATGTGGACACTTATGGCAACGAAAATACTGACGAAAAAAACCTTTCTGTCATTTATGGTTCATGTTAAAAAATGAAAACGTTGGCTCGTGTCTGTGTGAGAACATGGAGCAGAGAAACTGCAGGTGAAGAAAGAAAAGAGCGACAGACATTTTCTTTATCGTTTCTTACTTACATTATATTTCAGTTTGGCAGAGCTGCTGTGTTATTTCACTCTGACTCATATCTGCTGCCTTCATGTTGGATAAAGTGCTCTGAAGATTATGCAATTTCAAAATAAAGGTAAAATATGTGTTTTTTTGTCATCTGTATGGTTGTGGTATAGAGTCATGCAGCAGGACGCAGCAGTGGGTAATTATTATTATTATTATTATTATTATTATTATCAGCTGCACATTAGTCTGTTATCAGCTTTGTTTCTAAAAGGGGGGGGGGGCTTTATTTTCTGTTTGCCACTATCAGCTGTTTGTCTTGTTTGTTTTTTCCCCGAACAATATAACATCATGCAAACCCTTTTAATGTAAAACCTCAGACACTCTATCTGCGTTCTTCGTACGCGCATTTCACGATCCAGTTGTTGGGAGTTTAATTACGAATCATATAAATGTGGTTTTAACGGCGGATCTCTTCACTCAACCTCTCTTCAAAACAATCAGTCATTTTGTTTTATTCTTCTTCTTCTTGCAAACCAGCTGGAGGTACATACGCCACTAACTGGACTGCAGCGTGTAACGAAGCTGGATCAATAGCTGCACTTGCTCTGCGTGCCGTTCTCGCGGTTTTAAAATGTTGGATTGCACGTGGACAATTACGAAATATTACACAGGGACCAAACAAGACCCTCGCGGACCTGTAAAGTATGAATTGGCCTTATTGCTGTTGTTATTGTGCACTGTGTTTGTAACCAGCGCGTAGTAAAGCGTCATTTCATCGCTTTCTCGCGTTTAAATTTGAGGCGCACTCGAAGAGCGCAGAAGTGAAAAAATTATCGTGATTGGGATCTGCTTCAAAGTTGAATGGATTGCTACAAACTTTGCTTAAAATTGTGCCAGCAGTTTTAGACATTTTCAACAAAGCAAAGACAACCAGATCGCTTTACGCTTTTCTAGGGACAAATTTAGCGACTTCTTCAGACCACCAGGGAAAAAGCAAGAAATATATTTAAATATATTATTATTATTGTAATTTATTGATAGCTAAACCACGGCTCTCTCCCTCGCTGCAACCGACACAACCACTAAGCTTTGAATGTGCGATGACGTCGCCAATATGCAAGTTAGCGTACTGCGTTATCTGTTTGGAGCCGCTGCTAGCTACTGTCATTGGAAAAGAGTTGGCAGCACTGCACGGGACACATTTTGGCTTCCATGTCGTAAATCGTGTCTTAATTTTCCGTGATATTGCGAACCAGGGGACGACAGAACTGTATAGTGAAAGCGAAGCTAATAGGGGAACTCGTCTAAACCAGCATTTACTTGATAAGTTTAAGCCAAAAATGTGTCTATTGCCACTTTAATTGTTACTTACAACACAAACAGTGGCATCGTGATGCAGGTCAGGCCAAGGAATACCGCTGTCCTATCTCACATTGTTGACACCAAGAGGCAACCGGTAACCCCCGTACAGTAGTCACGAAAAGGGAGATTAGCTAAAGTCCAAGACCGTTTTTGGTACCGTGCTGTAAACATGTTTATTTCTGTCGAAGTCCACTCAAACTTGCAGACTCCTGTCATGGTCCGTCTCCTTCAGCAGGTCCACATGCAGTCCTGGAAGCTGCTTTGTTCCTGCTGCCACATAGTGTGAATCATTTATTGTGAGGACAGGAGAGGCCACAGCGCTGCTTCTCCAGGAGCACTCGAGAGGACACTTTGATGTCCTCTGAAGCGCGGACTCGTCAGGAAAAGTGAGGTGATCCCCTGAGAAGACAAAGTGTTTCTGTCAGCGGCCTTCGGGAAAAGTAAGAAGCCAAAAAGCCGAGTCACTTTGTCACTACAAAGACGGGGAATAAAGGCTCAGGCCCCCGGGGAGAGGCTGGCAGGATAATAAGACATCCAGAACAGCTGTTCGGAGAGGGGCGTCCTTTCTCCAGAATAAGCAGCAGAGATTGCCTAAACATGGCCTAAAGATTAGTTTGTCCTAATGTGGTAAATCCCGGCTCGTGTTTGCACGAGGCAGCGGTGCACGCTGGTAAAGCCCAGCAGGACGCAGAGCGGGCAAACACACGTCCCGGACGCCATGTTTACCGAAAAACTGTTTGTCCAGCTGCTGGAGGGACGTTGCGAGGAAGCGGGACGGCTGTTAATTAAAATCGTGATTCGTCCCTTTTTTCCTTGGATCAAATGAGTTGTACATTACTGACGACACGGCCAAACAAACAGCGGGGGATGCCAGTGTACATGTTTGCTAACCTGCCCGGCTCCGAGTCCACCTCTGCGGGGAGGAGGGGTTTGATTATTGACACGCTGTTTGGATGTTCCTCCGGGTGCCAGAGATAACATTTATACTGCCTTCACGCTCTGGGAGCCGCAGCACGTTTTATACAGCTAATGGTTTATTTTTTTTTCAAATACTGTGAATCAAAAATACTAAGCTGTGGTTTTTTCATTCATATTTTCAAGGTGGAATCACAGTATTACTCCTACGTCAAACAGGCATTGGACACAGACTGAGGGGAACACTTCCTACTAAGATTTGCTCTCTTTTATTATTTCTATAAATAATTGCTGCTACATTTGGACTATTGCATATTTGTATATTTTAATGGTGTGTTATGTGAATTGTATGTACCAATAAAGTCAATCTTATATAATTTAATTTAATCTAATACACAGCTGAAGAAAATTTAAACGTTTGCCATAATTTTAAATATTCTTCTGTTCTTTAATATTTACTTAACTGTGACATTACTGATGTTAGATTTGATTTTAAATTGTGATTTCAGTGCCGACTGAAAAGGTCTTCGTCAGGAGAACGTAGAAATAGGTTGTTTTAGGGATTTGAACAAACAACCATTGTTGTTGCTTTCTGGGACTTTCCTGCAAGGAACAGAATTTGTAATTTGTTCAAATAATTATTTTAATCCAAACCACAATTTTTACCCAACTTGAATCAAGTAGTTTGTGCCTAAACCTAACCGGGTACCGAAGGAGAAAGCTTGTTGCACTCGTACTCTGACAGAAACCTCCATTTCAAGCTACACGACTCTCCCCTGACTGATATTTATAGTAACTGGGACAGGTGTTTCAAATCAGAGCTCTCATGGCAATCAACGTGGAAGGACATCCAGAAAGGCTTTCATGTCCAAGAAGAGCCGAACCACAAACCACATTCACGGCGGGTCAGAATTTAACGCTCACGTTAATGACAGAGCAACGTACGCATGTTGCTGCTTAGATCGAAGGACCCGTTTCAAAAGGTTCACAAAGATTTGAAACTAAGAAAAGCCATAAATCCTCTCGACATGAAAACTGCAACCAGGAAATTTATATTTTTACTGGATAAACTGTTTAGATTCCAAGTAATCAACGTTTTAAAATGTTATTTTGAATGAATAACCGATCAAACAAGTAATGTGTTTATTGTGATGTTGACTTTAACAGTATTAACCACGTTGTGATTTTACATCAAATGATTGAGAAGAAACAACATTACAGCAGGAAGTGACGCAGTATGTCGGCTTAGTGATGTGGCGACTACTCGTAGGGCTAGCCGGGGAGCTAACGGCTAACGCACTTTAAGCTAGTGACATGCGACAAAGAATCTTTCTATTTTATCTGTATTACCTGCCATTTTGTTCAATTATCATTCAATAAAGAGTAAGTGAAGAGAGGGAACAAACACTTTCACTGAACGCTACGAAATTCAGTTCCCATAAAGCTAAACTGCATTCTCAATTACGTTTGGAGGGGAAAGTATTTTCACGTTTTTAGCGTTTTTAGCAGTCTAAATTGAAACAAAACAAAACAAAAATGCAATAAAAACCATTTGGTTATGTTTAGGCACAAAGCTATGTTTAGTAAAAGATCGTAATTGTTTGGTTATTTAAGTTACGGACAACATTGACCTGGTTTCACACCAGTCTGCTCAATGGGAACGTTTGCTAGCTCGGTCGCTAACGGGACATTACGTCGCCTCGGTTCAGTGAAAATATGTAGTGTATTTATCACCGACTGGTCTCATAACTGTCAGTTAACCCTGTGTCTGTTGTGGAGCAGCTTATACTGACAGACGAGGTTAAATTAGATGTGACACACAGCTTATGAGAGGCGATAACTTCCCCCATGTTGGACTCTTTGGCTCTCGGCTCCTTCAGACATCAGCACTGTGTCACTCGCTCTCACAGCTGCAGGGAACAAGGGATGCGCTGCCATATTTAGCTTAACTAGACTCTCAACTAGCTACTGTTTTTACCATTTAACTACTGTGTTTTTAACTTGAGAGTTAACACATCTTAAGTGTGAAAGCTCAAGAAATGCTGAAACACACAGAGACGTTTGTTAAATTGACAACAAACTTGATTTCGTAAAGTTCGCTGTGTCAAAGTTCACCAAAGTTCAATCTGATTTTAGCGATTCCATTGAAATGAATAGATTTTGCAGCAGCATTTGAGTGACTTGAGCATTTGATCCCTGCAGTGGAGCGGCTCAGACTGTTTATTCTGGACATCTTCCAGGTGTGAATGTGTGTGAACGCAGCGTAAATGTAAATACGGCTTTCAGTGAAACTCCCTGAATACATAAAGGTTAAAAACAACAGTCATTTATTAATGTATCAAACCGTAACTAATCACAAATGACTGCTGCCTTTTGTGGTTCACGCACGGCCAAACCGCAGATTCATGCTGTTGATAATCAATAATGATCCGACAGCTGTAAATGTGGAACTGTTTACACTTGTACACCAGTTAAACCAGTTCAGTATAATTGGTTTTAAAGCCGCAGTGATTATGTCACGTTGGAAACAAGACAAACTTAAAATCGATGATTGTAGAAATAAACTTTTCCAGGGACTGCTCTTGTTTTAACAAGACTTTATTATAAAGACATGAATGTACATATTTCAAATTTCAATGGAATACTGACATTGCGTGTCTAATTTCACATTTTTTATTTTCTTTCCTCTCCAAAGAACAAATAGAAAAAAAAATCTTTCACCTTTATAAACAAGTGCTGCAATTCAATCTCCAAAATACAACACCCCACAGGCTGGACACGAGTTTCTGAACAAGATTAAAGTTGGAAATCAGATAGAAATGAACTTCAGCAACCTGAAAATCATAGCAGCATCAAGTTTAGAAAACAAAGTTTTTAGGAAAAGCCCATTAAAGAGTCTAATTTATGTTTTTTTTCATGTTATTTCTTTGAAGAATAATCCCAAAGTTAATTGATTGATCACTGAGACGATCCAAGACTGCTCAATCTTGCAGGTTCCACTGAAATGTTACTATTAAAGGCCTTCAAGAGTTGTAAATGGGTCAGTTTCTCTCGAGTTCTGGAGTAGAAAAATAATCCTGGACGAGTGGATCCGCTGATGACGACAGAGCTGAACCCGAGGCTTCAGATATCTGCGCACCGTTTCAGTTTGTTCACAAATAAACTTTCTTAAAATGTCTCTACTATTAGTTTAAAGGATCTTCAAAAATAAAACCACCAACAACAAAAAGAACACTTCTTTGTAAGCAGAGAAGAAGAGAAACACAGGAGGTCACAGCACTTGGAAACGCCATGAGGCCTGGTCTTTGTAGTCCAAACAGTCGGAGGCGTTGAAGTTGAGTTTCCAGGCCGAAGCCGCCGTCTGCTCTTTGTAATCCAGACAATCTGTGGAGTTGAAGGAGAGGCCGGGCGCGCTGTATGCCTGGTGGTGGTGCGACGGGTGGTGGTGATGGTGGTGGTGCCCTGACGTCTGGGCGATGTGGTGGTGCGGGTGTCCCGACATGGAGCTGCCAGTCATGGGGCTGAGCTGGTGCGGGTGGTGCGGGTGGTGGTGGGAGTGCATGGGCGCCAGGTACGAGCCGCACTCTACGCCGCCGAAGTAAGAGCCTGAAGCCGAGGCCGGGTAACCCTGGCTGTACGCCGCCGCCGTCTGGCTGTACGACACCGGGTAGGAGGGCGTTCCCCCGGTGCCGGAGGACGACACGGAGCGCTGCATGCAGGAGGCGCTGGTGGGGGCGGCGGGGTCGGGCAGTGTTGCTGGCGCCGGGGCTGGGGAGATGGGCGCCGGGCTCCAGATGGACGACACCGGGGCGGTGACGGAGGTAGAGGTGCTGATCAGGCCGGGACCGCCGAGGCCGGCGGAGGAGGAAGAGGAGGACGTAGAGGAGGAAGTGGAGGAGGAGCTGGACACCGCCGGCGGGGTGAACTGGCCGCTGCTCTCTGAACCGGTGCTCTCTCTCGTGGGAGACGACTTCTTCTTCATTGGTTTCACCTTGGCGCTGTTGCTGCTCTGCTGCTGCTGCCGACACTTGGCTCGCCGGTTCTTAAACCAGACCTGAGGAAGGAGGAGAGGGCGAAAGGTCAACGTCACATGTCGGCGTCATAAACCAACAAAACAGCCCCACCTGACGGAGCTGGCAGGAACTAAACAACTTCTAAACGCTTCGCTCTGACATGAGCGACTGAGGTGCTGTGACCTTTGACCTTTACTGCTGCAGCTCCTCCACACACTCTGAGGTTAAATGACTTCAGTCCCACATCAGTACCAAAACACCAGGCAATGTGCGGAGCTTTGGATGAATCACATCATCTCACACTTTACAGCACAACATAAAAAACATACTTTAAAGGGTCAGTTCACCCAAATTAAATTTTTTTTAATAAATTCTCCCTTAATGGCATTTAAACATGCAGATAATTTTGGTTTGATTCGACCAAGTTTTCAGATTTCTGCATCCAGCTTAGAGGTAAATTAAATTTAGTTTGTCATGCTACAGTACCCGCATTGAAAAGTTACATTTAAAAAATGTCTTTTCTCAAACTATGTGTCTATTACAGATTAAATAATCCACACTGTACACTATTATTAGGGACTATTTATCCAGTAGAAAGTAGTTCCAAAGAGGGACACCTTGTGGGAAGATACACTTGTTCACCTACATTGTGCTGAGTTGGAGGCAGAAACCTCCGAAACAGATATTTAAAAAATCTCGACAAATAAAATTTAAACTATGTGCGGAGACACAACTCGCAAAAAAAAATAAAAGAAGAAAAAATATGTTTTTTTGGTGATTTTGGTGAACTAACACTGTTGTATGATGGTAATAGACACTGAGCCACAACCTGTTTTACTTAATAAGGTTACATTTACATATTTAGAATAACAAATATTTATCTAACTAAGTGATTAATATTAATAGTAACAATTAAATATTTGAATGAAAATATGCAACTCATGTAGACTCAACCATGGTGGTTTTTCAAAATAAAGTAAGCAGAACAATCACCAATGACTCAATGACAAAATAACTTTGACGTACAAAAACCTTCTACCTGCTTTTTAAAAAATATTATCGATTATTTGCTTTTATGATTAAAATGTTCCAGTCTTTAGTGTCCAGTATTTCTCCAGCCATCTTTATACAGTTTTGGATGACAGTGAACACATCAGGGACGATGTGATAAAATAAATAAATTCAGGACTTTGTGGTTGAGTTGATGTTGTACTTTAAAAAAATATATACACACATATATATATATATATATATATATATATATAGTGGGATATATTTATACAAATCAAACCAAAAACTACAAAAAAAACACCCACAAAAAACATTTATAGCAAACTTTTTAATGTTTTATTTTTAGTATGTACATGCACTGGACTACATGTTGAAAAGTGTCCATAACATTTTTAGAAATTCGAAAATATTTCCTACAAAACTTTTAGGAGTAGAACTTGCAGTGGGCCTATTAGAGCAATGTTTAAAAAAGAAAAAAAAAATGCTATGTTGATAATACTGATAACTGGGCCTGTCAGAGGTGAATTAGTAAATGCTCTGGTGGTAAAAGCGGCCTGTCAGCAGCAGCAGAAAGCAGAGAGGCTGCAGCCATAATTGCAGCTTTAAGCCCAGCAGAGGGCTGCTGAAGCCGGGGAAGGGAAACCTCTCACAGCCTTTTCTAAAGAAAGCTGGTCCTTCACTCTGCCTGAGCACAGCCAAACTCCCCTCTTTGATTAAAGACTTGTCTCTACTTGATCAATAATAGCTGAACTATTCTAGCTTGTGCAGAGGCCTGAGGTGAAACACAGGAAGTCCACCAGAAAGTCTCCAGATCCTTAAAACCGGACCTCAGATGCATCAACTCTCTGTGTTATTTAGCATGAAACTATCAGCTTCAAGGAAACTTGAGCTGTGAATGCTTTCTGCTGTGACCTCTAAATCTCTGAGCCTCTTGCAGTGTATTTGCTCGTTTTAACATCAAACTTTTTGCACAGCTTTTACACTTATAACCATAAAAGACTCAATGCCAGTGCAATGTTATTTAATAAGCCTCAGCAGATTTAAATTAGAGGAAACATAAACGAATTATCCAAAATTAGATGTGTATATATTTTTTAAAGGTTTACTTTCCCTTCTCCGTCTCAATGAAGTTAAAACGTTCACGTGTGACTCTGACCTGCACTCGGGACTCCGGCAGGTTGATTTTCAGCGCCACCTCCTCCCTCATGAAGATGTCCGGGTAGCGCGTCTTGGCGAACAACGACTCCAGGATGTCCAGCTGCGTCCGCGTAAAGGTGGTCCGCTCCCGGCGCTGCTTCCGCGGGTTACCTGGAAAAAGAATAAGAAAATAAATCTTTAATTACTCTGTCCAAGACTTTCAAACTCCACTTTTATATCCCAGCAAAAGTTAGAGACTGAATTGCGCCATGCGCTCGGAGATATGTCCCGCGTAAATGCAGTTTTATTTTGTTGGTAATTCCACTTTTTATTTCGTGTTTCATTGCTTGTGATTAGTAGTTTCTCACACGCAGAGCCCAGTTTCCCCCGCGTATTTAGACGTAGGCATTTCGATATAGGAGCGTTTTTATCACCAAGATTAAAGTAATTTATAGGCTTAACGACAGTATAAATATTATATATTACAACTTCATTGTGGCCCAAACGCACCAGAAGCGCAGTAAATCCGAGTTTATCCGATCACACACATTTAGCAACATGCAGTTTCCCCATCACACACTCGAGTCTAATTCTATTTTTTTTCCAGCTTCTAAAAGTTTTAAGGCACTTTAAGATTTCAAAAATAATTAATTTAATTCGATGTTACTCGTCTTTATTTTATTTTTTAATTGTTTTACTAAGCAGGCAACAGTAGATATAACTGAGTTATAAACTTTTAAATCCGTGTGCAAATATATGCTATTAGGAAAAATGGAGAAGTGAAAATAATCTACGTATTGATGAAACTCGCGCAGCATAAAAATAAAAAATAAAAGCTTAAAATCATAGAAATGTTATAGTAACACGACAAGTGAGATCTACAGGGATATTATGGCACATATAATCTACAACCCTGCAGTTGGTGATTCCCCGGGATTATATTTTTGATATGTTTTGTTGGTATTTATTGTGCCTCACGAGGCGGTGTCCGGTCCGTACCGGGGTATCCCACTGACGGGTGCAGCAGGTCCATGGCGGCTCCGCTCAGGCCCAGCCCGTTCATCCCGTACGGGGCCTGTTTGAGATAAGACATCATGCTCGAAGCACGGAGGGGAGACCGGAGTCTGGGCGGACAGAAAGGTGCAGATCTCCCGGTGTCGTGGTGCTCAGGTCCCCGGTGTTCCCTCGGCTCCTGCGGGACGAAGAAGCGCGGTGAGTTTGTGCAAGAAAGGATGTAGAAAGAGCCTGAAATACACGAGTCAATGAAGGAATATCTTATTTAAATGGTGGATATCTGTGTGTTAATGCAGTATGCACCATGATAAAAAACATGCACGTGTCCATTTAAGCCCCAACGAATATATAACTAAATAACTAAACATGTAATCTGATTAAAAGTCGTACTTTTCCACCTATCATATAATAGCATATGAGGCCTGTCACTTAACCTGAACAACTTTAATTCATGTGAACTTTCCCTGCATGCTTTTTTTTTTTAAAAACAGTGTTGGAGAAACACTCACACACTGTTATGCAATCAGAAAATGTAAATTACCCTGCTGATCGTAGATGGAAAAAAAAAGAAAAAACGTTTGTGTTTTACATTTTTGGGCGTTTATAATGAAGTTTAAATTCCTAAATCACGAACAATGTGATGGAATAGATGCTCATAATCCTCCGACTCATTTACGATATTTAGGAAACTAAATGTGACCTCATGGAAAACAGCTCGAGGAATTGAACTGGGAAATATGTTGAAAATATGACAAACAAGAAACATTTCTTTTTTTTTTTTTTTGGAGAATCGATCTGCAGTTAAATTGTTAATTGTTTTAACTCCTAACGTGTAAATAAAAGGCACATCCAGGACTCACTCTTGTGTGTGTGAAACTGAGCACGAAGGTGTGAACTTTTGTGAGGGAAAAACACTCCCAGCAGCTGAATTAATGTGAAATAAAAAGTGACACCAGGTCTACACTGTGAGGTTCACAGATAACATCAGTTTACTGTCAGTCTCAATACAGTAAAGAAATAATTAAAGGTTAAAAAAAAATGTCACCAAACTCAGTCTGATCTGCACGGGAGAAACTCTTATTCAGTAAAATAATAATAATAATGATAATAAAAACAAGAGCTCAGTCATTACATGAGACTTTCCCAGGATGCACAGAGGCCTGTTATCACTCGGATCTTCATTACGTTTTAATTAATTCAATAGCTCACAATTAAATCGACCTGTGGAGACACACGTTTAGATTACAGGCCACTTGAGACTTTTCTCACCTCAGAATCTCTCTGCAGGAATGTCAAAGTCCTATTTATTCACCCAGAGACTCAGACTTAATGTGTAATAATGCGTTCATGGTGCGATGAAATGCAGTTCATTTTTTTTTTTACTTCTGGAGTTTATATTCTCCCATTTTTTTCCAGTAGGTCCGTTTATGTTACAATGATAATTATTGTTTTATTTCATTGAATTTTTTAGACTATTCGCTTAATAGTCATGTGATGACTTTTAGGCTACTTTATTTTGGTCCTTAATGCAACATATATATATATTTATATCATAGCTCCTCTACAGAACTACTCTACTTTATTTGTTTTGCTATTATAAAAAGCGTTGGAAAAACTAAATATAAAAATTCACTTTTACATGCAGTGTCACGTGACAAACCTAAATAAACGCTTAAAGCTGAACACGAGTTGGTTTATGTAATTAAATAAAAGTAGCCTACATGTGGCGAAAGAGTAATCATATAATATATAAAGAATACAAAATAACAAAGCCTATAAAGAGACACATCTTGTAAGCATATCTCGGAATTAATAAACATCCAGCAACTTTGATTTACTCTTTTCTTTCTGCAGAACTTCGCTCTATCTTTAACAAACTCCCTTAATAATGAACTGTTAGTATTAGTGTAAGACAATGTATTTAGATAAGGATTTCCATAATCTACTGGGGTCCTTTTAGCAGGTAAATGCTCACATTTAGGACTAATAGCAGCTTTTTTTTCTGCAGTGAAAGGAGCCGCGGGCCTCCTGGTGGATCCGAACTGAGGCGTGAACATAAAGCTTGACTTATTTCCATAACCGCAGGAAGGAGCCGAATCACATAATGCAAATGCGTCAAAACTGTGTGCAAATGAAGTCCATTACAATTTAGATTAGATCTACAGGGCGACAATTAGCGGAGAGGCTCTTATCAGCGCAGTAACCAGGAGGCTCCGGGCTGAGCTGCGTAAAGGAAATATAAATAAAGATAAAGTCGACCTAAGGAAAAAGTTACACGCGTTTAATAACAGGAAAACAAGCTTTTAATACCTCGTTTCGTTTTTCCTCGTTGTTATTATTCCAAAGACAAAAAAAATCGTTTAACCTGTTTTAAAATCTATTGAAGATACAGGCTTATTTTTATTTTAGTATTGTGTTAGTGTTCGTTATAGAAAAGAAGAAAAAAATAACTATTAAACAATCTATAACAACCTCGTTTTGAGAGCTTCCAAATGTCTCCGAGTGGAAAGCAGGTTATAATATTTAAAATATCTTTCAAATAAAAAAATAATGTGGAGCTCGAAATATCATTTCAGGATTTTAATGTTAGCGCAGGTGGAAGATGTTGGCACTTTATCCGTAATTAGGAGAAATAAAAACGAAATAAAAGCAGGTATAGTCTCACCTTCTTCAGGCTCCTTTTTGTTTGTTTTTTTTAATTCCTCTTAATTGTCAAACCAATGAGATCCAGATTTAGAGAAATATCCACATCGAGGAAAGTTTCGTCGTTTTCTGTGTGTTGAGGTGACGCAGGCTCAGCAGCTCCTCGTGCAACTTACACCTGTTTCACAACTAGAAAAATTAACATTTCAACGCAGAAAAATAAAATAAAAAATAACCGCGTTTGTGGCTGTTCCTCCGCGCTCCTGCTCTCTCCTGCCGGTGTTGACGGATGGAGATTGACGCTCGTCTCCGAGGCCCGCGCCTCTATGAGTCAAGGAAGCACGCGGCCCTGCGTCCCTCCAGCCAATCACAGCGCTCTGCGGCCTTACGGGGGACGCGAGCGGCCAATCACATGGCGAGCTTGGCTCCGAAAAGCCCGCCCCCCTTTTCGTTCCACGCGCGTCACGTGAACGAAAGTTGGAGGCGAGAATCGGCCGGCTGCCATTACCGCAAGAAATGACACATTTAGGCTAATTTAAGACAAACTAGTGTCATTAAACATGAATTATGGACTCTATAATGTGTTTTATTATTATTATTATTATTGTTAATTCTATTAAAGCTGAATTTGAACCCGTTATCCAATTTGTGGCCTCTGGAGAAAGAAGACAAATGGCAAATTTGAGATTTTTTTTTCTGCATCGTCAATAAAACGATAATTAAGCTTAAAACAGCACGTTTAACATGTGGCTCGTGGCAAACCAAGTGACCTATTACTTTTTAGAGTTTGTAGCCAATCAGGGCCGCCGTCAGGCCCACGACTCAGATTACACTCAGATTAAAGTCTTTTTCGTTGCAACAGAGCAGTAAAAACTGCCTGCAAGGCCACGAATATTTAAAAAATGGATTTTCAATCTTAAGTATTGAGCATCCCTTGAATAAAACAGGAGGTATTTTTGTCCCTGAACAACACTGACCACCTCAACCAGCTGATTCAGAAACAATAAAGAAATATTGTGGAAAAGAAACCTGGAGAGCTGCTGCTGTCATGAATCAGGCTATTTATGAAATCAACAGACTGCACTTCAAGAATCACTAAAAAAAAAGTGTTTTATTCTATCTTCTTTATCATTTAACCACCATATAATATAATTGAACACATGTATAGGGTGCATAGTGTTAACAATACCTTCTGCAAGACATAAGTAGGCCTACTACATTAACAAGCATAACAATAAATTAAGTAACCTATAAGAGAACAAATTGCTTGAATTCCACACCCAATAATAATTTAAAACCGTGTGCAGGAAGTACCTGTTGAGACATGTAACCTTGTGGTGGCCTTCTGCTGCAGGGACATTGTAATACAATCAAAACAAAACAATTGGCAGGTTGTGTTGAAATGAATATGTTGGAAATCTCTGTTGTCTCATTTCCTCAGAAATTGTCTGTGGCCAACGGCAACAAAGCCAGTAATTGATCACAAGTATCAAGATATCAAATGGTCGGAGTCATTGTTGTCGTGAGGGGTTTTTGGGGTCTAATCCCAAATTTCAGGAGTATTTTCTTAATACTAAGCCCGCAAATCCAAGGATCAGGCGCCCTAAAGAGGTGTGTGTGTGTGTGTGTGTGTGTGTGTGTGTGTGTGTGTGCTGGAGGTGGTGGGGGTTAAGTTTGGAGAGGGTTCTCGTCTGTGTTGTCGGCGCTTATTAAAAGCATGATGCTTAAAATCCCAGGTTGTCAGAAAGCATGCAGGAGGCTCCGGCCCGGCTGCTGCACGCTTTACAGAAGAAGAAGAAGAAGAAGAAGAAAAAAAACAGACAAAACCTGCCGTGCAGACACAGAACTGGGCGGAAAAGCCCTTTAGATCAGCTGACAACAGTGAGTTTGGCTGCAGGCTGAAGGAAGAGTGCAGCTCAGCAGGCAGGTGAAGATGGGACAGATGAAAACACACCAGCAGAGCTGAGATGACTCTGGTTTGGATTCAGCAGGAAGAGATTTTGCTCGGCTGGGACTCGCAGGTAAGACAAAACTAAAACTTCTGTCTCCTGTTAATTATTTGTGGTTGAAATGAGTTGTATAAACGTTTCTTAAAAGGGCAAAACTGTCTCCATTAGGTTCTAAAACGTAGCTGTCATGTTTAAAGGTGACGTGAATTCAGGCCAAAATATGAAATAGTGAAAGTGTTTCTTCCTCGAGGGTGTGTAATGTGATAATCTGCTGAGAAATGTTGCTGTGAGTGCTTGAAATACTTCTGATTGTCGGAATAAGTCTAGATCTTTGAGGGGATTTCTTCCAGACGATCACCTGATAAACTGTGTTAAAGTGGGTCGGCAGATGTGCAGCTCTGTTTTTAAAATGCATTCAAAAAAAAAGAAAGAAAGATAAAAGTTGAAGTTGGGAGAATATCCACAGTGCAGTCACTGAGCTTTATTAGAGGAGACAGTGTGTTGGTGGAAGACACTAAAGCTGAGTATCAATATTCTTGTTTAATGTGATTTATAGACATTTTTTCAAACAACAAAAGGCCTGAGTTGTGATTTTCAAAAGGCCCTCACTGTCTCAGCAACTTCTAAAGTGAAAATAAACGATAGTTGCTGATTTTAATTCACATATTGTCGGTGTGCATGGAAGCAAACTGACCCAAAACCCTTCTTTGTGACAGGACGGTGACGTAGCGATGGAAATAATCCTGCATGTGATTATGTAACATCCTCTACATCACACTCACTGCTTCATATGCTGCACTAACATTCAACCTACAGCAGAAATGACGCAACTGTAGTTCATTTTGGATAATCTTTATTATTTCAAACTGAGTTCTTTAAAGTCTTAACTTTGAACAATGAGGCGTCGTCCTTTTGTGGTTGTGTTGGGTAGAAATTTCTTGATTTTTCCCATTTATTAACATAACTTTTCCTCTTTACGAGCGAGCGAATACATTAAAATGTGATAGTTTAAGATGATGATCTTGGTGAATGATATTAAAACAAACTGACTGTGATTTAAAGCCCCTGAGCCCGAACGTTTGCTCCCACTGAGGGCGTGAGCTGTGTGTGCTGGGAGCGCCTCCACAGTGAAAACAGGTTTAAATGTGAAAACAAATCATTTCCCTCTAGCCTCTTCTCCAGTGTCCTCAATCATGTATTTCCCAGAATGCCTCAGTGCTCAGTGCGTTTGTTGTGGGTAATTGTGATAAGACCTCAAACTAAGCCAGTCCGCTGACAAACTTCAGCACAACGCAGGAAGTAGTTTGTGCTTTAAAGCAGAAATAAGCCCAACTGAGGTTTCCATCTGCAGATAGAAAGAACACATTTGTTTTTAAACGTCGCCACTAAATCCATTCTGCAGAATTGTCCCACACATGCATGTGAAACTGTGCAAAGACTGTGAACTTTCCCAAACTAACATGACACTTTACTTTGTATGTTTTGGTTCGCAGATTCATGCGGGAAGTTTTTGCACATAAACGTTTCTGTGCCAACACTGGAAATAACCAGAAAACAACCACAAAGTGCACAAATGGAAGCTTTACTTTATATACTGCTCTGTCTAAATGACATCACATTTACTTTACTAGAAGTGTGCAGACTGTAGAGACTCTACACACAACAATACCAGTTGTTACATACAAATTCATCTACAAAAACAAATGCTCTATTAATTGTAAAGCAACACTTTAAGGTTGTAAAACACGCGGAGGGAACTGAGAGAGAAAGACATCATGCACATGTTGTGTAAAACATCGGCGCTGCAGGAAAATATGAAATAAATCTGAACTGACAGTTTAGTCTTCAACAAAGTTTGATATGATTGATTTTTTTATTCTTTTCTTTTTGTGTAGACGTCTAGAGATGTTCTGGATGTTTCTATTGGTTGGAAAATGGAGGTGTAGAAGGACGTTTAGGTTTTCCAGCAGCTTGAAGACACTTTAGGCAGCATAACTTTATTATATCTATGTAGAATACAGAACCACTTGAGATGATTTGATCAGCTGTGGAGCTGCAGGCACCATGAGTCACATCTACGGACCTTTTGATTCTGCATCCCACATCTCTAACTTCCACACAAACAAACAAGCACCTGTAGGAAGCAGAACATAATCTCAATGAGTAAAAAACACTTTCAGGGGACGAGAAACGTTATAAGTCACGGGGAACACAGGAAGTACGAGAGGAGGAAGCTCCTACATCCTGAGTTAAATTCCTTCTGATTTGCAGTTTCTAATTTGAGCAGTTTAAACTAATTGAAGAACATTTTTATAAAACTGAATCTGCTTTTCAATCAGTAATTCAGATTTGATTGACATTAAAATACTTGTATGCATGTGGCCTGGCTGGAGAAGGAATTCGACGTTGGTCCATTTGTTTGTTTGTTTTTACAAATTGAATAAAGTTCTCCCACATTTACAGCTTTGTATAAAACAGTGTGTGGCACCGACATTTAAATCTAGTCCTGGTTTTTGGTGTTCAGTAAAATGTCTAATCTGTTTTCACAATTGGAACAATGAACCTGTCTGTGCGCTCTCAGTATATAATGTCACAGATATGAAGCGTCCCCTCATGAATCAGAAGTCATGTTCAGGCACTAGATTTCTCGTCCATTTATGAGACATTTATGCCATTTAAATGATCTGAGACTCGTTGCTGCCAAATCCCAGTGAACAGCAATTTGTGTTGACTTTACACCTGCAACTCTACTGGTGCAGGTCAACTATACGTCCGTTTATGAGCTTAGTTCACACACAGAAAAACACACATTTTTTAAAATTAAAATAGGATAATCTTCACGTGCTACAGATTTGTTCAAAACAAGCGGAGGTGAAATGAGTTAAAGTAGTTTTGGGATCATTTTCTTTAGCTGAGATTAAAACAAGAACATATTGAGATGTTGGAGGTTACAGTTTCACAGAGTGAGTATCTGAAATAAATAAATAAAATAGCAGCCAGGTCATTTTAAATGTTTCCGGATGTCTTGGAATGAGCGGCCTCTTGCACGAAAATGCAACGGAGAGCATGCACTCTTTCACTTTTCTAGTTTTCTCAGTTCAGTGATGCGTTTGCGACCTAATTTATGGACTAAATTAAGACTAAATTCTCCAAAAAAGACTAAATTCTCCCAAAAAAAGGGAGAAGGAGGAATCGTTCTTCTTCATTTCGAGTAATTTCTTCATTTATCTTGCTGACAAGTTCTGCAGACTGATACCTGATACTGGAACCTTCACTCACGCATGTTTCATAATAATAATAATATTAATAATAATGTCTTGTTTAAAGATACGATCGGTGGGGAGAGTTTTCACACTCTTGTTATGAAACCCACTCAGCCGTCAGCTGTAGCAGCTGCTTTGACAGACACCTGAGGAGCCGCAGCACACACAGGAAATGAGAAAACGACTCGTCATTCGGTGTCAAGTACAGTACAGAGTGCTCAGCGGCGAGTCCTCACAGGGACACAGCGAGGAGCGCTGAGAGAGGAGCATGTAGCTGTCAATCACAGGCACTGCGGCGCCGCCCCTCTCATTAAGAAGGCAAACAATGAAGAAGAAGAGGGGAGGGAGAAATCAGACACCAGAGCCACGAAACCAACTGACCCCATCCAGTACCCATCACCCCCTGAAACACAGAGGTGTGTGTGTGTGTGGAGGAAATTACTTGTGTGTGTGTGTGTGGGGGGGGGGGGTTAACTTCCAATCCTTTTGGGGTTTTGCCCCCCCCCCCTCCACCTCTCTCTCTGGCTCTGTTCTTCGCTCTTTCACTCTGCTGCCCCTCGGGCAATCACGTTAAAACTTGCATGGCCAGCGCTCATTCAGATATCTCTAACAATGCGTAGCAGCGGTAACCATGTGAGCGCTGGCAAAGCACGCAGGAATGCACAGATTCTGTTCCCCGTCACCCTCCCTGGACTAACAAAAAAAAAAAAAGAAGGAAAATATTGAAGGCGATAAAGCATTTCCCAGATGTCTTGGAGCAAAATGGCTGCTTTTTAAAGAACAATTAGCAAAGCGGTCCTTTGTGAAGAAGAAGTCAAAGCACATGTTGGAAACAAATACACTGAGAGGCGTTAAAAAAACTGTGGTCACTTTATTTCCTACGTTCAGGAAATATCATTTCACGACAAACTAAATATCAACAACATGAAAGAAATGAATGAACAAAAACAGAGTAATGAACCCAGTAAATGTAGACGCCTGTCAGGGTGTTGTATGACCTCTGTTAGCGTCCATTAACGCACGCGCTCGACGGGGCCTGGAGGTCACAAGGGTGCTGATTTCGCCCAAATGAAAAGCATCCAACTCGGCAATCCGCCGTACACATCAGGGGTCAGGACGAGGTCTGTGCGTGACGCCTCTGCAGACCTGAGGTGGTGCGTCTGTCGACACCAAAATGCCTCGCAACTGTCATTCAGCCGTCAAAGCGGCACGGTGGTTTGTGTCAATGTTTCGCATTGGATCGTCGTGAATTTTGTTTTTCATAACTCGTGGTTTCCTGGTTGATGTATCCTCACTATTTCCACTTGTACGACACACTTCAATGCTACCAAATCACACGCTAACATAGCAGAAATGCTTCATTTGGGGCCATTTTCCCTTATGATGCCCAAACACATCGGGTCAATTCTGGAGGCCGACACTGGCCAACAATTACCCTGAAAGTCTGCATCTTTTTCTGATACGTCATTATCCAGGCTGTTGTGTTCATGGCTACCTTTTTTGTTTGTCGTTATCGGTTGTTATTTGGTCTAAAACGTCCCCTTAACACCATTTTTAAATCGACATGGAAGCTGCAGTATCGGTTGGTAGGAGTAGATCGCTTCATGTGGAATTGATATTTTGATTGAAGAGTTTTTTCGCCAGCTGCGTCAATCACATCCACGCATGTTGTCATTTGTTCTTGCTCTGGCATCGGAAGATGGAGTCTGCTGATCGGCTTGGTAGTTTTCCAACAGGGGGAAACAGCAGGTCTATGTGAACCAGTGAGAACTTCAGAGATTTAGAGGCCTGGAAGCTTTGCCTGATCATCAGACTTGTTCAAGCTCGAACAGAACTCGACGCACCAGCGGCCCAAATCAGCATCAAACTCACCGCACAGCTGATTCTGAGATGCACAATGCACTAAAAACAGAAACGATGGAGCTATGTCAAATGTGTTGCATTCTTTGCCCCGAAACCAGTGTAGAGGAAGACATACTGTGCACACAAGTGGTAGAAAGTGTTCAGAAATAGACAAAGGAAGAGATAAAGTGGTGTTTATCGTTCACTCAGCTCCAGTGGGCCAGAGGGTGGATTTAGATGAATCAAATATCTTTTAGAACAAAGCAGATGATATAAAAACATGTGCTGATGTTGTTGCTGTGGCACGTGTAGCTCTCTCTCTCATAAGTCACTTTGGATAAGTCTCAGCTAAATGTCCTAAAATGTGAGCGTACGCCTACCAAACAGAGCCTCAGAGGAGCAGAGGGCAGAGCCGAGCGCTCCCTCTCTGCCCCTCGGTGTGCAGGAGGGAGGGAATTGCCATCCGGCCTTATCTCCAGGTCCAGTCAACTAGAGGCGGTGAGAGAGTTTGCTCCATCATCAGAGCCGGCCATTTGATAGGATTCTGGCACTGCAGCTAATCAATCTGCAGCACAGAGCGGCTAGAAGACCTGTAACAAAGCTCAAAAGAGCCTCACAAATGGCCTAGTCCTGGGGATAAGCCCCTGCACAGGATTACATATTGATTTTGAACGTCTAAAAAAGCTTATCATATGAAACCGCCACAGACTACAAAAGTAGCGGAGTCTATGCATGAATCCGTCTTTTAGAGAAGAGCATCAACTTTCAAATACAGAGACCCCGAGCATGAACCAAAACAAAAAATAAATGGTGGAGAAATCAATGTCGGGGATGAGGTGTGGTGGCACATTGTTAACCGGGGAAGCCCAACTCGACCTCGCGGTGGTGGGGGGGGGGCCGAGGCCGCGTGTTTGCTTCTTCGTATTGTGCTGATTTATTTATTTTTATTCTTAAAATTCTTCTGGAACAGCTTTCATTGTTATGAAAATGAGGTGGTTTTTTTTTTATGTGTTTTTAGTTGTTTTTCCAACCTTTTTGTTTTATACGCGGTTACATTTAGTGTCTGTGGTGATTTCATTTACTTTCTCACATCAGATCTTTAAGACTGTCCGCACTTTGCAAGGGATCGGATCTGATTTGTGCGTCCAGACATCACCAACCTATCTGCATCGGTTGCTGTGGTAACGGCGTAAGCGCCAGTAATTACGCAGCTACGAGTGAGTTTTTCTAACACCCAACCAGCCGCCAACTTTACGCATCATAGTAGCACAATTGTAAGGACAGAGACGAGGACTTTCTGCGCTCGCTGTGTGTGTGTGTGTGTGTGTGTGTGTTGTTCTCCTCCATGTTGTCCTGCTAGTAGCAGCATGGATTCTGCTCAGCACTGCTGTCTTTAAACTTAAACTTTATTTATTTGTATAACGCCTTTTGTGCGATGTTGCAATGCAAGGTGCGTGACAGGACAAGGAATGATTTAGCATTGTCGTTGTGAGTGACGCAAAAGACATTTTGAAATGAGATGCATCCGTAGAAATACGATTGGAATGTGGTTTTGGTGGGATTTGCAAAAATAGCATTTCGTGTCAATTGTCAATAATGTGTCAGATAATTACAGAGTGTCCTGGTTGAATGAAGGTCAAATAAAGCAAAACATTCGTAAAACTTCTCTGCATTTCCAGCCATGCTAATGATGGCAAAGTGGATTACCTTGAAACTTTGGTGCAGATTTTCCAAGGTTCCCATTTAATGAATCCTCATGACTTTGGTCATTTTCATCTCACGACACCTAAACTTCAGGGTTCATTTTGAACTGCATTGTACAAGTTGTCCATCAATGTAAAGTCAAACGTGGTTAAACTGCTTTGAAAAGAAGCTAAACATGTCCCTCTATCTTCACCTGCTCGTCCACCTTCTCTTTCCCGACCGAACGTTAAATGTCGCGCAGACTGATGTCCGGTGGCTCCTGAAAGCGATTCCATCGCTGCTCCGCGGTAAAACCTTTATCAGGAAACCTTTGAGGACACGTTTGACCCACCCGCCCGAACACACCCGCTTACACTCACACACACAAATCACCCTAAAAAACAAACAAAAAAACCTGCATGTCCTTGATGCGAGCGGCAGCGTCAAACACGGCCGCTCCCCTTCCATCAATAATCTGCACTTAATAATCAGGAGATTAACTGATATCAGGTGTGCAGATGACTGGCGGCTAAAAACAACTGACGGGAGGAGGGAGGCTGAACAGCAGAGAGCCCCCCTCCTCCCTCCAAACATAAAACTAATTAGAATTGATTTATTATGGATCAGGTACCTTATCAGGTGAGAGAGAGAATTACCATGGTGAGCCAAAGGGCTGCGGCAGGTCGCTGCTGAATGGTAAAATCAATCTGAGTTGACTGCGCAGCATCCCAACGAGAACGACACAAAAAACGTTTAGAAATCACGGATTCATTCACATTTTGTTTACATGTAAAATTCAATCTTAAGTCAAACCAGATGTAGCTGAGGAGCGTGTATCGTGTCAAGTGAAATGCGCTCTGGCTGCGTGTCGTATTTTAATAAACAGAAGAAACTTTGCATCGGTGAGTGGAGCGCCTGGTGCCTTCCTCTCAGGAAACCCTCAGCTCTTCTTCATCTTCTTTTTTTTTTTTTCTTCTTCAGCCTCTTGTTTTTCGGCGGCTGGCGCCAGTTCAGCAGCTCGTCAAACCCTCTCCAGCTCCGGCTCCTTTTTTCTCTCCCTGGGCAACTTCGAAAACTTCATCAATATGTTAATGACTTAATCTTTAAACACTTAAAGAAACCATTAATAAACATTGATTTGAACACTTGCCACCAGTGACTCACATTAATCCAGTGCAAATAGCTGATACACAAACTGCAACGGAGGGCAATTTGTGGAGGATTACCAATAGAAAATGGACACGGGAGACATTGATCACGCTTTCAGTGGCGGGGATGAAACGAGGCTGATTCACGCTGTCGGAGGATGAGTCAACCTTTCTTCTGTTGTTGAGGTCAACAAGCTTTTTTAAAGGGAAAAAGACTCACTAAAATCATATTATTTAAAAAAAAAAAAAAGAAAACAGTGACACTGCCAAAGTTTCAGGCCACCCACAGTCAGCATACACACTTGGCTCTACAAGCTGCATGGAATTAAATAGCAATTAAATGTCATTTTATCCCTGTGATCTACACAAACACGAACACAGCCCTGTCAGCTGTGTCTCTACTAAACAAATATGGTAAAACGTATGGTAAATATGGTAAAAATAACCTAGAATGGCACTAAAAGAGCGCAGAACTCCGCCAAGGCCAATGCTGCATTCAGGTGCTCCTCGGATGTTCCCATTTCCCGAGTTGGAAAATCGTTCTTTCAACTTCTGTGAGTTCCTGAGCTTTAAGTCTCATGTGAAAACAACATGGACGCTACAAAGACGATGTGTTGTTTTTCCAGTATTTGCATGACAACAACTAGCAAAGGAAACAGATCAGCGATGAACACGTGAACCAAAACCTTTTTCGAAGACTTTCCGGAGATGTTGTTCCGCTTTCAGGGGGCGTTCAAGTGAATTTCTCCAATCGAGAACTCATTTTTCGGATTATTCTGACACCGCATGAATGCAGCTCAAATGCAAATCTCGCAACGTTAAACGAAAGTGAAGCTCGGTTTGTGTATCCGCCCCGTGTTGCGGATCCGCTCCAAAATGTGATGGGTTCTTCCTCGGCCCATGCTACACCTTTCCACCAAGTTTCATGAAAATCGGGCCTGTAGTTTTCCTTAATCCTGCTGCAAAAAAAAAATCTTTTTACAGAGAAATTACCTTTTCTTGTAGTCTTGCCAGTCAACGCTAAAGGGAGCCTACGGGCAGAGGGCTGCAGACGGGGCCTAAGGTGATGATGGAGAAGGATTATGTTTGTGAGAGTCTATACATTGTGTTTCAGCAAAATGCTGCATATTACACCTTTAAGGTTTGCTTTTCATTTGACGGCGCTGCAATATTAGACGCTCAGAGCAATTTAGAAGGTCGTTGTTTTAGTTTAAATTCACAACGTTGAGAATGAGAAGGCGGCATTAAAGCTTAAAATGCTTAGACATAACATGCAAAATGTTCTTAAAAGTGCAATTTATGCGCGTTCCCATGAAATCACATAGTACAGGATATTATTGATGTGTCGCTGTAACGTTTTGATGCTCTGTCGCTCTTCAGAAGGCTTCTTTTGTTGTCTTTATGGCATCTTGTTGTCTTCAGTCTGTACATTTTAATCATCACTTTGTTGGTTTCAAAACATGTCGCCAAAGGACTGCAGTTGAAAATAGACCAGCTGGCTAAAACTGGCACGTTGATTAATTTGCACTCTCCTTATGAATAGATACATGACAATTAAGTCAAGTTCTGCAGCATTGTGCAATGTCTTCTTTGCTGAATATGGTTCCATGAACACATCTGCAGCAAACATGTGGGTGAAATGTGTTGCACACTGGGAGGAAATAGCATCATTTCCCCTTTATCTGAGTTAAAATCAGCACTAAAGCATCATGTTGTACATGACATTCAAGAGAAATCCAGTGATGCCCACATCGTTAATGGCTAATTGTGCAAAATTGAAATACCAGGAAACGATCCCTGTCAGTCACTGGAGCCAGAAAATCTAGATTTGCTTAAAGGTGGAGGATGGGTGGAGCAGCAACTACCACGGCTTACCAGGATAACAAACACCCCCCCCCAGACTCACTACTCTTCAATGCAGCATCTGCTTATTGGAACAATGATCCTCAAAGTCTCATTTGTCACAAGAAGTAAATGCTTTTTGTGGAAAAGTTGTTTTATTCTGAGAAGACAACGAAATGTGATAATTATACTTATAGGTCAAATCTGATTTATGCAATATATCGTGCCAGCAGTAAAATAAAACCATTTTGAAGGCGTAAATTCCAAGTATCATGTGTTTCTTCTGTCCTTGGAGATGCCTCTGAAACATGCTTGTTTAATGTCAGACTGTTTGTGTGTAATTGACGTGGACAAGGCGCTCACATTTACTTTACACTATTCTGTACACACACAAAGCAGAGCAACAAATAATGATGAAGTCGAGGCCCACGGCATCTTCATCCTCACAGTCCTCGTCTGTGAATGTTCAGTGTGCAACACTTTCTTACACGTTAACCTTTAAATCTCTCCTCTAATAATTTCCTGCAATATTTTTCTGTTCTAACGTTTTAACGGATTTTTTCTAATGTTCATATTTGATTCCATTTGTGTTGCAGCTATGACCCTGTGAGACACAGCAGAGCTTGGTAAAGAAGTGCAGGGGGGAAACAAAGACTGGAGCTTTTTATGTGAGCAAAACAGAAACGGGCAACCGGCCAGGAGATTTAGGCCGCTCGGCTCCGAGGCCGGTCAACTCGGATCCTTGAACCGCGACCCCCGAGGAACAAACCCAAAAGCCTTTGCAGAAAAACAAGGAGCTGATATTTCGCGGAGGCTCTGGATTTGTTCCCCAAAGGTCTTTGTGTTTGTCGGCGTGAACGAAGCCTCCATAACCAAATAAGATTAAGATCACAATCTGAGCCGGTGCGACGTCTAAAAGATAAGGCTAATGAGAGTGGCCTGCTCTCTCAACACCGTTACCTCTCATCATCCGCTGATTCAAAGCATTTATAGACATTTTATAAGAAGTGTATTTGTTTCTCCTCTTTCTTTGCCATCAAGATTACAGATATCAAATTATCTTGCTTTATTGGACACATGTTTGCATGTTTTAGCATCAGTTTGCGTTCCTTCCATCAGTTCTTTATTGCTTTTTACGCGGAAAAGGCTCCATAATTGCATCCATTATTATATTTACCCACTTCCAGATTGTCCTAAAAGAGGGTTCCTTCCCTGCTCAAATAAATATCTCAGGGATAACACCTTTCGTACAAAGCTAAAATCTCCCCGAAGCCCCACAGACATGGATTTAAAGCCCTCGTTGTGTTGTTATAGTACATTTTTTCCTGTTTGCTTTAGATAACAAATCTTTGGTTGACCCTGAGGGTTAGGGGAGCATTACAAATTAATCCCAGTTTTAATAAGTCTGTCTTAAGCCTGGGATCTTTACTCGAAAAGAAAGAAAGAAAAGGGGGAGGGAGAGAAGAAAGGGATCGGAGAGGAAAAGAAATATATTAAACCCTGTGATCACAGGCAGCTTTTCTTGTTTGTTATCCCTCCGTTTTACCTTTAATCCAATACTTGCTAATCCAATTTGTCTTTCGGGCTCCCACCCTAACTTCTCCTCATCTTAAGGCTTTCTCTTAAATATGCCTGAGCCTTCGGAGTCAGTGACCGCTCCTCGTTCCACAGTCCTGCCCGAGCTGACTGTGGCTTCTGGGATGTATAGAAAAACAAAAGTTTATAAAGAAAGAAAAAGAGGAAATCGGTGCACGTTGGCTGCACATGACGCGAGTGTAAAAAGTAAGAGGTTGTTCTAGACAAGTTGTAGCTTCAGCCTGAATATGCATGAAGAGCCATAATCAGATTTTGGGCAGTCACCCACTGAAGGGGAATATTGGGGAACACAAAGGGATTGATTTAATTACTTGGAGTGGGCCTGTGCTTTGGAGTCGCCTTGTTAGGAGGGAGTGAAAAGGCTGGCAGTATCCTTGTGCTATTTTTGTGAGGGGGGTTTGGAGGGGCAAAGGAGAGTGGAGGGGGGGTGCAGTTGCAGATGGTGGGGGTACGGAGGTAGTCTAGCTTCTTAAGTCACCAAAACTAATCCCGAGTATAAAGCTCTCCTGATTGAAAGGACCTGCATTGATTTAAAAAAAAAAAAAAAAAAAAAAAATGGACAAAGTGCATTCTCTGTTTAACGTCAATCTGGCTAACATTCATCCTGTTCAATCACCTTCTCTGTGTGGAAAACTGTGGCATCGTATAACACGCAATCTTTCTTTTATTGCGGACATAAAAAGGAGCTAATTTAATGCCTTTTCATTGATATTTTTTGCCCGGGGATCGTGCCGAACCTGACAGAAATGTTTTCGATTGACTGAACGTGTTGAGATTTCTTCAATGTCGCCGCTTTGATGCAGCGGAGAATATTCATCTCAACAAACTCATTTAGTCCCACGAGTCTGTCTTAAAAGAAGAAAAGAAAATCGTTACATAATTCCACTTGTTCCCTTTCTGCGTCATAAGTATCTGGAAAGAAGACTGTATACGAAAGATACCTTCAGAATATAAGTAGAAAATCAGTTTGTTAGTGTTGGAAGGGTTTTAAGATTCAATAACAGGGTTTGGTTTTTTTTTGCGTCACCTTTGATTGCTTTACATATTTAAAAGCCCACTGCAATGAGCGTGCCGCTTACTGCACCGTTAACACAAAAGGGTAAATTAATTACAGTTGTACGTACATATTTTCTTTATTCAAGGACCATTATCAGCAAGTTTTATCTCTCCGCTGCTCCCCTCAGCGGCATTTGTCTTTGTCCGAACATGATGACAGATTCAAGGGTCTTTAGAGGAAAACAAAGCACTTGAGATATTTTGAAGTGGGCGTAGATGTGCGACTCCAAAGCAGAGCTCACCTGATAGATCCCTGAGAGGTGTTTTCATCAAAAGGGCTCCTTTCTACCACGTAGACTCAGACAATAAGCCCGGCAGAGTGGATTCTAGTGCCTTGTGCTCAACAGGCACCGGTGACAACGAAGCCCTTAATCATCTCATGACAAAAGCCAAAAGGCATCATCCTATTAAGCAGTGTGCTCCGCCGCTAATATGAGCTACTGCCCAGGAACCTTTCATAGGGCGCTGTGCTATTAAAGTGCTTCTGAACCAGCCAGCGGGAACCCAGGCCCATTCACCTTTCATCTGGGAGCCTGTTGTTTGCCGGCTATAGTGGAGGCCGGCTCAAGATGTTAGTGATCTCATTACAGCGCTTGTGAGAAACAGCCTCAAAATTTGAGCATCTCCCTTCTCTTTCTCTTCCCTCCTTTTCAATTTCCACAACCCGTGATTCTTCCAGCGTCAAAGGCTTTGCCCTTGCGTGGCCATAAATTGATTATTACTTCAGGTTCGCAAATATGCCATTTTCCTGAAAAGTTTACTCATCCACACCCCCTGTAGCACACTCTTTCTTATCTTTTTTCTTTTCGGGGAAGTACACTGAATGGGCGGCCAGGTTGAAAAGCGAAGAGGCCCCCGGCGTCACAAAAAAACGTTCAGATTTCTCATTTAGTTGTCTTTATGCTGCGAGCGCCATGTGGTCCTTGAAGGTGTTGAAAACATGGGAAGCACCGGAGGGATCAGAGCAATCTCATTAGCATTCGCTCAGAATTGGAGTGGCTGTATGGCGAGGCCGAGTCCTCTGTCGGGCCCGAGACGGCCGCCTCCGTCGCTGCGCCCTCGGCCTCTTTGTGCCTTTGTGTTCTTTCAAGATTTTTTTGTCATGTCGGGCTGCTTTCCTAGGCGGGACGTTGCCAGGAGGATCATGGGAAAAGACAATATCATGGCTGTCCGGAAACAGCAGCTGGACAAGTTTACGGCAAAATAAAAATGAAGTTACACATCGGATGAGGTTTTCTAATTTGTACCAAAGTATTGGGAAGTTTGAACAACGCTCCCAAAACAAGAACTAACGCTGACATGAGAAAACTGGTGACAACAAACTGGAGTTTTGCTGCCTGACCTGAGCAGTTTAGATGTTCTGTGCACAGACATGTAGACACACAACGGCAAAAGCAACAGAGTAACCAACCCATTGCATTAGCCCGGGGAGCTAATGGCTGCTAATGGATGAAATAAAGTAAAAATGACAAAAAAGTTTTGCCAAAAAATGGCAAAAGTGTTGCTTTGTGCGTCAGACCGGATCTCAAACACGGAGGCTGTGCAACTGCAGAGTGCACAGCGTGTAAGAAGCTGAAGAACTGCCATAAAGTCAAAGTGGTTTTTCTATGCTGCACAAAATGGCCGACGTTGGCTCAACAGACAGCAGACATTATGGCTGTGTGAATCATGTGCACACTCACCGAGACATTTCCTTTGAAGAGAGGCATCATGGACATTATTAGTTGTGTGTTGTTGTGTTTTAGTAAAGTAACTAAGCGGCAATTTAAAAAAAGTGTAAACGAGAACACCAGCTCGCCTAAATGTAGCTGTAGATCGGGTGGACTGCTCAGCCCCATATAAAAGGCTAAGTTAGGATAAAAGATGAATTATTACTAAGTTATGTACCGGTTTGTGTGGTTTACATCAACTTTGCTTGTTGTCAGCTCGGCTAACAAGCTGAATCCTCTTCTCCGCCACCGAACAGGAAGAAACAAATTCGCACTTTGTTTCTGTATTTTAATCTCCAGGACCTCAAGAACTACAGTCTGGCTACACACAAAGCTAACCTCGCTAACTCTAACAGCTTGTCTGCAGTTAATCGAACAGGGCTTCAAAATAAAAGCCTCAGCATTTTCCTAAGATTTCTTTGGTCCAACACAGACAATTAACATTTAAGAAATATTCAAACTAAATCCTGCAATTTAACTTGCAGCACGATGTTTGTTTGCGTGCACATTTTGATGTACATTATTCTCAAGTAAAATCAAAGCACTACCCTTTTGTTGAAGACAATTGCATGGTAGGACCTGCTGATGGATTTATATTTTTTTGGTTCCTCCAGGGGAGATTGCGTCAGCACCGTAGGCCTGTTTCAGCTCCATCTGATGCAGTTACCCACAGTGACACCACGGACCTGCCCAGAACAACCACAGCCTTCAAGGTCACCTCCACATGAGCTGCCGTCCATCCCTCTCCCTCAGCTCCCAGTCGGGAAGATCGTCAGACATCCGCAGACAACTACGCTCATTTTAAAATGTATTTCCGAACAATGCAAAAGTGACCAAACTTCTCCAGGCTTGTGTTGTGAAGGATACGAGACTCATGCGCCGACATTAAGTAGTAAACGGATGTAGTGAGATGTGCACTGGATGGACTGAAGGGTTTATCTGCTGAATCCCATGAAATGGCCGCGCGATCGTGGACAATAACCCTAAAGAAAATCAACAGCTCATTCCCACCAGAGCTGGGGTTATGTTTTCCAGTGTGTGTGTGTGTGTGTGTGTTTGGGATGGGGAGGTGTATATAAGCTGCTGGTGGTGCAGCCGTCGCTTCACATCAGACAAAGCAGCAGCTCGAGATTTTGAAGATGCTGAGTCAGGGATTTTCTCTTGTTAGTTGGATCCAAGGGCAACGCTTTGACACGCACATGACAAGTGCCACTGCTGAACATTTATTTTCAATTTCTTGCCCTCGGATGAAATTCATTTGCACACCTCCACCGACAGATTGTAAAAGACAATGGGAGAAGGGGGAAATTGAAGTTGTGTGAATGACAATCAAAGGGTTTAGATATATTTTTCTTTATCGCAGAAGAGAAACCATATAACACATTATTCATCCGATGCTGTTGTTGGAGTTACATGCATGTAGATCCTTCATGCTTCCTTTCACAGGCAGAAATGCAAACACTAGAAATGATGAGTCACCTGATCCATTAGTCCATTGGCAGAAAATTAATCGGCAACTATTTTGAAAATCGATTTTCAAGTCATAATGCTAAAAATGGATGATCCCAGCGTGTCCAGTGTGAGACTCTTTCCTGTCCTACGTCATATTAAACTGAGTATCTTTGAGTTTTGGATTGTTTTCTCACATTTTATAAACCAAATCTTCAATCGATACTGGAAAAAAATGTTGTCTGATAAAGAAGGAAACGAGAATGAAGACGAAGATCTACTTGAAATGGATGTTTGTGAAGGTTCGAGTGAAGTTTCACTCTGTAAATGTGCGATTTAAAAAGAAATACTCGTTTTAGTTGATGCAAGTTGTGTCTTTGCTATTGACGCATCTGGAATCACATCCTTGCATGTTTGTTTGCATGTTGTCTGCCATTTTGTTCTTCTTCAAACGATTAAACAAAGTCCACCCGTGAATCATTAAAATCAATGTTTTCTGCTAACGCGGTGAAAAAGCTTCAGCGTGGCTCCTGTTCCTCAGCGCCCGCTCAGATTAAGGTCAGGCATCATAGGGGAGCGTGAGCCGAGGACAGGAGAGTGAGCAAATCCAAAACACTTCAAAATTTGTCATTAGTGCGGCGCTACATTCTTTCATTACCGGGTTTATCGGAGCAACCAGCCATAAGGCGCAGGTTCATGCACCCTTGAGCACAAAGACTCAAGTTGTTCTACATTTACAGAATCATTTAACTTCTTTAATTATTCTTTAAATTACAATTGCAAATAAAAGCGCTGCCCGTGGTGGTTATGCATGGCCTGCAAAAAGAGCAACATTTTTAATGATTACTTTTCACATCGCACCAAACTAATCTCCCATGGACAAGAAATGAATGGAAAAGGGAAGATTTTCCTCTGCCATTCTACTTTAATGGAGGGAGCATCAGTCATCAGGCACAGTGACTGTTCTGGACCAGATGTTGCAGAACTAACCAACAATTGGGCTGAAAATAGAAAAGGAGCAGGGGTGGGGAGGTTGGAATAAATTAATTGCTAATTTCTCCGTCTTTGATGGAATTAGGCTCACTTCTTTCCCCCTATGTGCTGTGTGAATGTCCATGCGTTAAACGTTGTTTCTTCTCTCGCCACCCCCTCTCCCCTCTTTGCTTTCCTGACGGTTAAGGGCCACCCAGAGGAGAGTGAGTGATGCAAAACCGAGAAGTAATCCCTCTGTTTATCTCGGCTTCGAGGCTCGGCCCCAACCTCTGCCTCTATTATCCCGAGGATTTAAGGCAAACTTTCATTTATTGGCCGGCCTCCGTTCTCTATCCCGGCTACTGAGCTCAGGATACCCCCTCCCCGAGCCTCTGTCCCAGTGTGAGCGGATTTGCATAGAGCAACAATGCATGTTGCCGGGGCAGTGGCCAGTCAGCGGTGGGACAGGCCTGCTCAGAAGCGCAGTTTGCTCAGGCAGCACATGGCTATAGAAGAATGTGGCCTTCAGGGGGGAAGGAGCAGCACCTGCGTGGCGCGGCGGCCAGGCCTCGCCACGCCGCCGAAAACAGCAGATGTACCGCAATCTGGACACTGACTCCTTTTTTTCCCCCCTCGTTCACACAAATGAGCAAACAGGGCAGGAAACACTCGGCCAAAAATTCACAAATGGGCTTTGAGGGAAGCGTGGAGCCTCTCAGATCAGGGCCCACCTGCTAAACTGGTTTACCTGCTGTACTTACCAGCGTGTGTCGAGCAGCTCGATGGTCGTTTTCAGTCCTGGAAGCAAAAACAAAAAGGAGCTCCCTCCTGAAATGAGGCTAATATTCTCACAACAAAGGTTTCCACAGCTGCAGCCAAAACCTCCTGATAACCGTCGGGCGTGAAAGGAAAAAGTCGGGCCATCGATGAGTTGATCGCCAGAAAAATAATCGACAACTTTAATAATCCATTTATCGTTTAAGTGAATGTTTTTGAGGAGAAATACCAACGGTTGACGTGAAGTTTTAAACAACTATAAATAAATTATCTTTGACAAACCTGAAGATATCCGTTTGGGAATATGATGATGAGTGTCACCTTTTTTTCTAATCTTTTATAAAACCGAACAATTCTTCAGTGTATTATTAAAACACTACACACAGTATCTGAGATTACATGTTGTGGATTTCTCAACATTTTTATTTATGACTTTAAATCTATTTATAGAGACTTGTTGTCAAAGTGATGTTATGGTTGTGTGATACAACATAAATCACCAATAATATAACGATATAACGAACCTAAACGCAGACATGATGTAGACCGTGATGGATTACCTGATTTGAACAAGTTTCAAATCTCTAAAAATGTCATTTTCATACTAAAGACAAGAGATGGTTGTGAATGAACACTGGCGCGATCTTTTTAAAAGGGACATTAAGGTGCTTTGAGAAGAGCATTTGAGAACTTTCAGAAAGAAATCTGATCAAACGTTGTTTCTTCTGCTGTCAGAAAACGTGCGTGAAGTTCAAAGATTACGATTGTAAAGTCAGATGAGCTCAGAAACGTCCGGTGAACGAAGTTGAGGAGGAAAACGTGAAGAAGCTGCTGATTAGAAACTCTCTCAGTAAAGAAACAATAAAGTGAAGAGCGGTTGTGCATCGGAAATGTTTTTTTAAATTACAAAACATTAATTTGGCCGAAGATTTAGTGACTTATGATAAGTGCATTCATACTCCAAAGAGATAAGAAATAAGTCCTCATCATTTAAACTAATTCATTTGAATATTCTAATATAACAAACATAATTTCATAATATAATACATAACATTTTGCAAACTAAACTTTGTATTTGTGTCATTGTGCTGTAATTTCCTCCACGTTTACATTTTTCATAATGTCCCTTTAAAACAAACAAAAATAACACAAACTGTAGTTTATTTTGACCCCACACACACGCCGTCCCGCCGCCACAAATACTCACTACAGCGTCAAATGTGGATTAATCCGCCGCTGAAAGTAGTCCCCAACAAACGCACTAGTTTGATCAGAAACTGCAGAGAACAGCTGTTTCACAAAGTGACTGCTTGTGACGTGTTCATGGGATTTGTTGACAAACACAAATATAGAATATTCAAGATGTCGCACGATGACATGAATGCGAAACGACGCGTTTTTGTCCAAGTTGCATCTCACTACAGTCACACGTATGTAGTCACAGCCACAACACGCATTCTGCACGCCGGAGCCTCAGCTCCTTCCACGACGTTTTTGACAACTGCGTCATTGTTTGTGTGGGAGCGTGCGCGTGGAGCCATATGCTCCTCGGGTCCTCGTGCAGCCGGCCGTTGACTCTGTGGTGCTCAGGATGAGTGTTGACAAAGCAGCGGGGGGGGACAATGTAAAGCGGCGGCCTGCAGGGAGCTGAAAGCCCCTTCAGCTACAGGTAAATAAGCCCACCCACCCCCACATCCACAACAACAGGCCTTATCTCCACCCGCCGCAGACGCCGCTTCCCTCCTCCCTCCGATGGGAGATAAACCAGGAGAGGTGGGATGAGAAAAGAGGAATCTGACCTCAAACTCAAGGGTTTCATCACATACATAACCCAGCAACACATTAAATATCTTAAATGTAGCTTATTATGCGTTTTTGTTCAGATATTTTTCCTCTTTTTATCTTTTTTTTTCTTCTCCCAGTGACCCCCGGTGTCTCCTCCCTGAGGCTGGTAACTTAAACCCACTGACTCCAAATCAAAACAACTGACATGTGGATTCAAACGAGGGATGTCGCGATATACTGGGCGTGAAAAAAAATTAATATATTGATATCATGTTAATAATGCACTTACAGACTCTTTCTCCACCTCCCTACACTCAAAAAAAACAAAAAAACATGCAGAATAAACACAGTTCAAGATGAATTTGACAGAAAGTATTATTCTTTTTTCAAATATTCTATATATATTAAAGAATCATTCTTCTTTATTACATCTTGGCTCTTATTTTGGTAAGCTGTAGTTTCTGTTTTCGTAAAATCGAACTCAAAAGAAGTCAAATTGGACCAAAACATGAGCAATCCGATTATTAAAATAAAATAAATGAACTTTACTTGGAGGTCAAAGGTGAAGCAGGAAGTCTGATGGATGTTTACGAGCTAAAGTTACTTTTTCCTTTTCGTCATGTAGTAGAAATACACAATAAACAAAACACTCAACGCAAGTTTTAGCATCAAAATGTACTTACTCTACCAAATGCTTATGTTTTTAATCACGTTGGCTTGAAAAGTGCTTTATAAATAAAATATAACATTATTATTATTACCTAAAGTATTGAGGTAAAAGTATAAAGTTGTATTATAGTTTTAGATGATCATTTATTAATAAATAAAAACAAACATTTATCACACTTCTATAGGGTTTCACATACACGTGTGCAGATATTATTGTACTATTGGAATAAATATTGTACTATACTGTATATTGTACTTTTTTTTTGTATTTGTACAATTTTTGGGTTGTATGTTTGTGGGTTGAATGCACTTATTGAAGGCTTTGGATAAATGTAACGTGATCGTGTGAACGCATCGCGTGGGAACACACGAGCCTGGATGTGGATTATAACGTCAACATGATCAGTTCACATTTTACTCAAATAAATGTGACAAATCTGACAACTTGTAAAAAAAAAAAAAAAAGCGGGAGTTTACTCCAGTTTCAGGTCAATTAACATAATTAGGTAGAAGGTGGAAGAAGAACTAAGATAGACAGACAGACAGACAGACAGACAGACAGACAGACAGACAGACAGACATATAGATA
>CALSCE010010695.1:1154039-1195411 GCA_943593645.1 Bovichtus variegatus | reverse complement strand
TGCACATTACTGCAGCACATTACTGCACATTACTGCACATTACTGCACATTACTACAGCACATTACTGCAGCACATTACTGCACATTACTGCAGCACATTACTGCAGCACATTACAGCACATTACTGCACATTACTGCACATTACTGCAGCACATTACTGCACATTATTGCACATTACTGCAGCACATTACTGCACATTACTGCACATTACTGCAGCACATTACTGCACATTATTGCACATTACTGCAGCACATTACTGCACATTACTGCACAAAAGCTGAGATCAAACTATAGCCTCTCATGAGGCTCATAGACCCTGAATCTGAAGCAACAGGCAGCAAGCTACAAGCTTGGTGAGGTCAGCGTGTCATCGTTAGCTCGTATGTGTTAGCTCGCCAGCGCTAGCACCAAACATGCTCACTTCGTCATCTACTCTCAGGTCTGAGGTCGCTAAGCTTGTCACTCTCTCTGCCTGTCAACATATTCCAGGCAGCGATACATTTCCTCCAGAAAAATAACTATATAAAGTATATAAAACATGTATTTACCAAGGCCAGTGAGAGTCAGCATGTATTTGAAATGTAATGTTCAAACTCTCCAGGTCAAAGTCTGGTCCTGCAGGAACCAGTTCCCCACACGTGTTCATATTAAAGACTCGTGATCGGCTTCATATCTGTGTGGTCACTTCATACTCGCAGTTAAAGCCCCGCCGGGCTGTGGGGACTTAAAACAAACAGCTTTTGTTTGAGTAGCCTCTGACACTCAAGTGTTTGTGCGATGATTTTATCTTATGTTGCAATGAGCGACAGGCACTGAAGGTGCGGTCTATATTATGGTTTTGGATTAAAGATTAAAGCCCAGTAAAGCCTATGAACAGGCCTAATCCTGCTCTTCAGTGCTGCTCAGCAGCCGGCTCCCGGAGGCGTTGATCCACGATCAGCTTACTTCCTGACGTTCATCATCAGGGGCAGAAAAAAAAAAAAAAAACTGTTGCAGAGAAGCAGATTTTACCTGCGAAAATCTAATAATTTTATGAATAAATATAACATCCTCGAACCAAGGAATGTGATTCGGTCACATAGTGTTTCCTGAGCAAAGCTTCATCAAAAACTTTATTTTGAACATCTTATTAAGCAGTACAGTATATTTGTGATCCCACAGATTTCCACTTTCTGTCAAATGTTGCTAAATGTTTACCAAAATCAGCGTTTAAAATCCAATATGTTGCTGCTCCGGACTCTCTGAGTAACTTTGAAGTAACATTTTTAAACACGAGCCCGTTGTACTGATCTGCTCTGATCATTTGGTCATATTCATATTATAATTAATGTCTCACATGTGAAGAGCTCGTACTTTTAGAGCACAACTTATTTACATGAAGCCTTGAACAACAAATTAAAGAAGCCGTGTGGAAACAAACAATGTTTAATGTGCGTGTCTTCAGGGCCATATTCATATATACTGTACATACATATATACAGTCTAAGTCTTCCACGCCTTTGTTGCCGCATTGTTGCGTTTCCTTGGCGTGTTGGCGCCCGTTTGATGGAGCTCATGCTCGTTACAAACAGACGCACTCGTAAAAAGATATCGTTCTGTGTTTTTTTTTTTTTTTTTTGGCGGCACAAATTGTTCAGGGACCAATTCGCTTTTTTTCCCTCGACAACTAAAGAATATCTGCGTGGATATTTACGCCGACATCGCTCGCCACGTAACCACGGTAACCACCGAAACCACACCATAGAAAAACATACGGAACCTGCAGATAACAAACATACATATATATATATATATATATATATGTATTTTTATTGTCTTGGATCCAGTCTGAGCCAATAAACTGTGTTTACGACGTTAGCTTAACTCGCTACATTGATATATACATATATATATATGTATATATGTATATATATATATACATATATACATATATATATATATATATACATATGTATATATATATATATATATGTATATATTGTTAACCATTCCCTCCACTAGTAGCAGTTGGATACCAGCAACTAATAATAACTTTTATAACTTTAATTTGTATAGCACCTGTCTTGCATTAAATGCAGCCCAAAGTGCTTTACAGTACAGCATTAAAAACAACAAATATAAATGAAAATACAAAGAATAAATAAGTTCATAAAAATAGAATATAAAGGCCTGTAGGTCGCAGGTGAAAGAAACGCCCTGACTGACCTCATCCAGGGGGAAAATATTGAAATACATCCTTTTAAAATCTTAATTCGAGACGCTGTAGCGCTGACCTTTAACCTCCACGTGCTCTTCAGGGTCCTGAGACGCCTCGATTGAGATGTCAACGTGGACACGACAATAAAAAATGTTTATTCCTGTTGAGTTCCCAGAATCCAGTGCAGAGCTGCTGCTGTGGGGCTTCAGAGCTCACGCCGGCGGATCCGAAAGCAATTTAACCCTATCTTTATTCTGCCTAACAATACCAGCAGAGAAAACTAATTAGGTACATTTCACCCATTTCCATGTTAATGTTTTGTTTGTGGCCATTGTTTGAGGAGACAATGGGCAGAGATGCTAATGAAGGAGTCCCAATAACAGTGTCCTAATGGGAGTCCATTCACAGCCGTTAGCCCAGAGGCCCCCCCCCACACACACACACACACACACACACACACACACCCCCAGGGATGGAGGTATTCTCAGGCTGGAGAAAAGGCAGGTTACAACACACGAGTCCCCGGAGAGAAGAAGCTCTCAGCGTAAACAGAGTCTTCCTCTGCAAGTGCTAAAAAAAAAACAACATATGTTAGTTGCTGAAGTAATTATAATTCATTATAATCCTCGTGAAGAGCGGTGGAAAGTAATAAAGTATATTTACTCAAGGACTCATCTCAGAGGGAAATATTTTACTTTGTACTCCACGACATTTATCTGACGGCTTTAGGTACTTTTCAGATTATGGTTCCACTTCCTGTCCAGTGTGAACCTCGTGTCTCCAGATGTGTTGAGTGTTCATGATAAACTGAAGGATGAAGAGTTTCCTTCATGTGTTTTAAGATTCTCCTCCTTCTTAATCTAAATAAAGTCTTTAAAAAGCCTCTTGAATATTATGTAAATGACCCTTCTTCTTCTTCTTCTTCTTCTTCTTCTTCTTCTTCTTCTTCTCTGATGTTTGTTTTCTTCCGGTTTCCCGCCAGTCTTGATAGAAACATCCTCAACACGCCCACTCGCTCGCCTTGAATTCTCCGCACAACGAGTGTCTTACACTCAAGCGACTTTGTACTCAGGAGCTCGCAGAAGAAAGTCCGTTTAATATCCGGTCCAACTGATTTGGACATTTGCGTTCTCACATGCAGCTCCTCCGGGTGATGTCTGGATCATTTCAGGTTTGCAGTGCACGTGTGAAAGGGAATATAGTCTAATCTCTAATCTAGATGTAGTGGTGCCTCTTGTTGTTGGTTTTAATTCAGCATTTGACAAAACAATTGCACTCAAGGCCTTTTTTCTAGCATTTGATCACATGATCTTCAAAAAGCAGAGGAAACGTTCTCATGAAGTTAACTCCTCTAAGTGCTCGGAAAAAAATAGTCAATTTGAACACCTGCAATTCAGTGAGAAATAAGCAATAATGAAGAACATGTGACGTGATCTACAGAGAGCTACGTACCAGCTACTAGATGGACCTTGAGGATTTATTGTTTTATTTATCGAACTTTTCTTAAATAAAAAAAAAGGGTTTTGTAGAAGAATGTGTTTATATTTCTCCAAAGCGTAACTATGGTATTGGTAGTAAACTTGGTTATCGTATTGGTGCGAGCATAAAATAAAAACACCTCGCTCTTTGCAGAACCATTTTGTCCAAAATGTGAGAAGGTAGCGTTTCACCTCTTCAGCTCTTCTTTGGGAGGATTTGTTCATTTTTAGCCTGTCAGGCATGGAGGTGTCAGCCTTGTTAAAAAAAGGCAGAGGCTGCGGTGCTAATAAGGTGCTAATCCCAAACTGCTGCACACACACACACACACACAGGCTGAACACACAGGGCGAGCTGCAGAGACACACACACGTAACGTGGCTTATCGCTGCTCTCCAGACAGCCGCCCCAGATCAGTCAACGCACTGCGCGATCGATGCATCCGATAAGGAATTAAGACAGAAAATAAACTGTACGCGTTATCGGGGAACTCGGTACATGGCCTAATTATGATGCGGCGTGTGTGTGAGAGGATGATACGGCGGGACTGGAGTGCCAGGAGAGAGGGAGGGAAGGAGGGAAGGAGGGAGGAGGGAGGAGGGAGGAGGGAGGAGGTTCATGGTGAAGCTGAGCAGGGACAGTTTGCCCCAAATGGCAGCGAGAGGGAGAAAAAAAAATGTGAACTACAATACCCAGAATTCCTGAATGGTGACGTCAGCATGTTGGTGTTTGACTCCAGGAGTGATTTGATGTTTTATAACCAAGGTAAAGACGGATGAAAACAAAGAAGGCTGCATTCTCTGGTTTGGGGGTTTTTAGTTTTGGGCAGGTCCAAGTCTCAAGTCACAGAAGTCAAACTCAAGTGAAGTCTCAAAATGATTTGAAACAAGTCCTAGTCAAGTCTTTAATTTAGTCTAAAGTCAGAGTCATTCGATGGGAAGTCCCAGTTCAAGTCTCACGTAATTCAAAACAAGTGAAAAACAAATGTTAAATAAAGTCTCAAGTCTTACAAAAGCAAACCGAGTCAAAGTCCAAGAGCCAAGTCGTTCTAGTAAAGTCCAAACATCGAGTCATGTGAAACAAGTGTGGATTTAAACGGGTCAAAATGTGCAATTTTAAAGTTTTTTTGCTTGTTTCTGTGACTTAAGTCTGACTCAAAGATTCAGGTGGAGGTGGACACATCCATCAGCAACATATTCAATCTAATGTCCAGCTGTTTTAGATGCTTGTAATTGTTTGATTCTGGCAATAAAACTGAAATAATAATATAAAGCATGAATTCGCCAAAGCTGCAACCACGTACACACATGCATACACACACACACACACACACACAACCTCACAAACACTTGACCTCCATGTTAAATTTCAGCCTTGGCCACTAATGGGGGGGTTTGTTGGGATGGACAGAGCGAGCTACAGAGCTGCTGGTCGCACAAAAAAACAAAAAAAACAAAAACTAACCATCACAGATGAACTCAATAACATAAAATATCATTTGAATTATTGAAAGCCTTTTATTTCCTCTTCATAAAATCAAGTATCCTGTGTTTCTCATGTTTATTCTTATCCAACTTTAGCGTCCTAACACTGGTTGTATTGCAGCTTTCTGTCCATGCAGGGTCCACAGAGCAGCCTGTAAATGAAAAGTCTGCTCAGAAATCTGAAGGGTTTCTCCTGCAAACAATATCATTTGTGTCCAGCTACGCAGCCATCACACACCACGAGGAAAAGGTCAACGTGAGAAATCCTTCCCATGTCCACGTCCAGCAGTTATCCCCGCGGTGTAGCGGACAGACAGGACGCTCGGCTCCGCCTGGCGCTTCGATCGTCAGCTGAGGCGCAGGAGCCCGCCTGTCCCACCGACCGGACTCCAGCTCTGGGAGAGAGACGCCTTTGATCTGCCTTCAAACTGATTCATGAACACCAACTGATGGGGCGGCACGAAACAGGCCGACGCCCAGCCTGCGCGGCCCCCAGGTCCCCCGCTAAACTATGTGCTTTCATTTCAGGCAGATTCCACAACACAGAGAGTTCCGTGTTACGTGTTACGTGTTATTCCAGCACACAACGTCGTGTGCTTCTCTCTGCTTTCCTGCTTTAACGTGTGGAATTATTTGACTTCTGTTCATCTTCGTTGTCCCTTGAGGGGACATGTGGAGAGGACATTGATCACAACAGTTACAGGAAACGACAAAGTAAAAACAAGAGATGTGTCCGTCCGTTAGATGTATCACAGCATCGTCATGGTGGCCGTGATAAAGTGCTGGTGAACGGTGCAGACGAGTCAAGGTTCAGGGCAAAATAAGCGTTTTTGTTGCACTTACTTTGGCATTGCTTTGCAGGAATTTCATCTCATTTTATAACAAGTCTGTATTCTCTAAATTTACAATAAGTGCCGTAACTGGACACAAATTATTATTATCAAACGTTTCACGCTGCACATCAACATCAATGTGTTTTGGCTTTATATGTTTCTACAAACCAAGCCGCTCGTGTCCCGTGTGTGAAACCAAATGAGTTATTTTGACGTCCGTAGCTTTTTTCAACCAAAACCAGGATCGTTTTCCTAGAAGTTTAGTTTTGTTGCCCAAACCTAACCAACGTTAGCCTCGTGGGTTTGTGCGTTCATGCAAGCGCTAAACAAGTCTGACATGAAACATAGTTATGAAATGTATTTTCGGTGCAGACAGGTTTTGCAGAAACTTATAATGGCGACATTTCTTCTGGCGACTGGGTCGATCACACTGCACACGAGAATCTTATCCTGGTAGGATGTTTTCATCTCCCTGCGTCCAGGTCTATGATAGTGGGAGCTTTTTGTGCTTAACTAAGAATTATTCCCAGTGAACTATCAATGGAATGTGTCGCTAGTGCGTCCGTGTCAGTATTCTGCGGTTCATTGTGTAAAATCATTTATATTTCTTGGCATCTCAGCCACGATCTGTCATTTCTGTCCTAACTGAGTCGTTGAGGATGAACTAAGTTTAGTTCTTTTACCTTTCTGCCTGATTTGCATAGCATAGATATTCCAGAAAACAAATCATAACCGGTATATTATTGTCCACGAGCAGATATTAACACTTCTGCAGCCACATCCACCTCAACAAGGCGGCTGCATCTGAACTGTGGGACAGTTTGTGTGTCTGCAGTTCATTGTTAGAAAGAACAGAAGCGATCAAATGATTCACTGATGTATGAACGGAGCAAAACATTAAAGCCTGACGGGATGAGGAGCACTTGATTTTCACTTCTTCGCAGCCTGCATGAAAGGGTCGTGCTCACATTTTTCCTGCACACATCAAAACAACACTAATCTCAAGTCTTGGCAACTCTGATAAACAGCTGCAGTAACAAAAAGAAAACTACAAAAATGGACCGCAGATGCACTTCAATTGTTTTTTAGAAGGTTCGCTCAATCTGACAATTCAGATTTTAGCATATAATGACATAATCATGGTTTTGAATTCATACTCTGTCGCACTTCAGGACGAAATACAAGCAGAAGTCAGTAAGTTGATGGAGTCGATGCTGCACAAAGCAATGAAATCAAAAGTATTATTCAGAAAAGTTTGTCATATTCTTGTGAAAAGGAGACTGTAGAGAAGTAGAATACATGGCAGGTGATGGTACAGTTTCTGTTGATAAGATAAGATATATACTTTATTGTCTCCAAGGGACATTATTTGTTCCTGCAATGCTGCTGCATAAATCTGCAATCAGCTTAAACACATAGCCAACCAGCAGTACTGTGGTACGACTGAAGACGCAGTAGAAAAAGATGTGTAAGATGTTGCACATGCACTGAGAGACAAAAGAAATAAGATACAAATTCAACGGTGCCTCCTTCCTGTGAACTCCTTAAGCGAGGATTGTTTTCTTGTTGAGCAGAGGAGACAAAGCTCAAAGCGGTTTTTATTTACAACTCTCTACTTTTTCAGAGTGAAAACCTCCAAGCCTTTCATAGCCACCTCTCAAGTGTTTGATACTCCACAGATAGTTTTTGGGTGGAGTATCACTTTAAGGAAAGACATTGCTTCACTGCCTTTGCAGAGTGCGGGAGGATAATAGGGTCCTGGGTGTGTTTGTTTGTGCCCTCGACCTGATCGGCATGTGATGAGCGGGGAGGTCTGCAACCCTAATTGGCCTCTTTAAATGGAAAAATGTCCAGCGAGCATGACGCGGCGATGAGCTGGTAGCACCCCGCCACCCCTCCAGCTCTTTTTTTATCATCACTTTATGGAAACAAACCACTCCAATTAGCGACAGAGCAGCCATGGAAATAATAATGACCCTAAATTGGATGGTCATTGCATGGATTTAAAAAGTTCCCGTCAAAGTATGCGATGTGGTTTAAAAGTAGTTTACGTCTCTGGAGCGCTGCGCGTTGTTGCTCTGGGGTTTCTAATAACATAATGAAACTCTAAGCATGTCAGGTATGAGGTCATGGAAAGATACGCAGTAAATACAAGAACATGTGTGTCAAAGTGGAAATAGATCAAATATATGTTGTGTTGCATGCAAACGGTCTCATCCTTCACTGCCTTTTAAAGGAATAATTCCTCATTTATATCAATTACATCGTCCGAGTACAGCTTGAATTCTTCAGGGTGAAATGTTCCCGCATGCCTCCTCGATGAACATCGTGTTTTAATTAAATAAGTGCACGTGTTTGGGAAGTAGTGAGCATACGGCTGGATAAATGAGACTTGGATTATATGTGTGAGAGTTCGTAAACAGGTGTTTTAAATGCAGCCTCCTTTAACTTTCGTTCATGCTCGTTTTTTTAATTCATTGTTCAACGTGGAGGTATGTGAGAAACACAGCGTTTTGATATATAAATGATCATTTTGGGGTTGAAGTGTTCCTTTAATGTACAGTTGAATCAGAGAACTACAGGCTCTGCACACACACACACACAGGTGTTTTCACATATTTTGGCTGCGCTGGAGGTCACCAAAGTTCATGTACCATGTAAAAAAAAAAAAAAAGAACGATAAAGGTTAAATATGTCAATCATGTGCTGCGACACTAGCAGGAGAAAGCGGTCGGATGAGTTGAATGAGAGAAAACATCTGTGCGTGTGAACCACAGCTGTGTGAAGACACTAACCAGAAATGCTGAGCTTAAAGAGATAGTTCAGAGTTACAGGTGTTTGTTTTTACAACTCAAGAGTCAGAAACTAACAAATGCATGAGACAGGACCTTTTATTTTAATATGTTTGGTGCAGTCTGAAGTTACGTCAAACAGCAGTATTAAGCTATTTAGCTCAATTGTTTAGTGTCTATAGGATAAAAAAAACATAATCAGGATCCCACAGGCATCCAGGAATTGAGCGAAACTAAGCAAGTAGACTGAGGAGGGATGAGGGGGGGGGGGCTTTTCCCAAGCTTTGGCTTTGAGGGGGGGCACACAGTCACTTTGAAAGCCCCTGGTACCGTTTAAGCTAATGATGCTAACAGACAAAGTGCACATCAGCAGCAGTCGGATCATACGTGTGTGAAAACGTGCAAAGTTATATTCTGCTCGAGTCAAAAGTCGTGTTTTTTTTCTCTCGCTTTTGTCATATTAGCATCACAGAAACGCGACTTCTGTGGGGATCTCAGCTTAAACTTGAAGAGCGACTTTGAATCGCAGTCAGCTGAACTCCTGCAGGTTTTCACACGTCTCGAAGAAAGCAGGAGAGCGCGATCCGAGAATGAAAACGTTCCTGTTCTTTTAAGAGAGTAACGATCACACTGAAGGCACCAGAAAAGCACCTTGTGGTGTTTAAAGCACAGCGAGGCCTGCAGGTGTCAATCTCTTTTGAAGCTGCCCCGTCCGGAAAGACAAAAATGTGGCTCTTTAAAGAAGCAGACCGAAGGGGAGTTGCTGACACTTCAAAGGAGTTTCTGAGCCGTTCGCCTCCCTCCGACGGCGAGGTCACTGTCAACTCTGACGAGTCACCGCTCTGCCATTAGGTCCGGGGAGGAGGAGGAGGAGGAGGAGGAGGAGGAGGAGAGTGTTTTCTCTGTCTGCTGGTGTGTGGGAGTGTTTGGAGGCGGTGGAGGGGCGCTGTGGCTGTCGTCGGTGAAAATCAAACAGAGCCCAATTAAACTGATTCTAACATGCCAGTGATCACGAGGAGGAGGCTCACCTGGACGCTCCTCTGTTCGGGGGACATGCCTCTGCCTCCATGACTCCTGGGACGCTAATTACCCCGAACCAAAAAGCCTTGGGAGTCTGCCGCTTCGATGTGCTAACGGCCTGTTGAGGACAAATTCTCATTTCAGTGACAGCTCATGAAACTATTTACCATTTATTTGAAGTACTATGAAGCATTTAGCTTTTTAGACCTTTATCCAGAGCTGGCTACCATAATTAAAGGTTCACTGTGGAGTTTTCTTGTGAAAAAACATGGAGTTGTGTGTGCCGAATGCATAAAACAATGTGCAAAACTAATATTTGGAATACGTGAAAACCTGCATGTTTTTCTGGCGTGATAACGGGGAGCTGTCGGCTGAAACGTGTCAGCAGGAAGTCAGCGAAGGACTCAATACATCCACGCAAAGAACTGGGTAGTTAGCGTGATCGGTGAAAAGAGAAACTCAAAATGCATCATGAGGAAACCAAAAGGAAGGAGACAAAGCAGACAAAATAAAGTGAAATCCTTTCTTTGCACAGGCTTGACAGCAAATGCAGTTTAAGATGAATGAAAAGCTTCTGAAGCTCCATCATTCCTTCAAACAGAAACACAAATAAAAGTCATCTTTTGCTCCAAACGTCAGTTCTCTAATTACCAATTTTCTCCGAGCGGGGGGCCTTGACATCACACAGGAGTCTATCTCTGGTGTCGGTCTCGATGATGGAGCCCACCTACGGCTAGTGGCCGCCAAACAGTACAAAACAATTAACGCTACTGCGCCGCTTTCAAAGGCTCGCAGAGAAAACAGTGAGCCACGCATGGCTGGAGCGAGTGCTCGACGGAGAGAGAAATGAGTGTAGTCACATCAAAAAGCAGCGGAGCAGGAGTCTGATTTAGCACAAAAGGCTGCAATTAGCACGGCACGTTAGGAGCACATGGCGGGGCGACTCCCTCGCTGCGCCTGTTCGGGACACACAGGACCCGCGGCGGCCTGATGCTCCACGCACTCACAGTTTATTTACAAAAACACCAGTCATCAACCGGGTCCCGCGTCAACTTATGGTGAGCGTACGAAGACTTCGAAAACACTTTGAAGACGTTGACACGCCCTCACATCTAAAGACAAAGTTTCATAATTCAAAGAGCTTTTAATCACAAACAGCGTGACTGTTTACACGACTACGACTAGATTTCTTTTCGGGATTAAGTCCCATCCTGCTCCTTGTGGAGATTTACTAAAAAGAAAAACTATCGAGGGACAAAAAGGACGTGAACAAGTCTTCTGTTGGACTGTGGGAAAGGAGGAGGAGCTGGAGGAGCAACATAACCAAAGATGTTCTATAAGGACAGATGGTACGAACATGTTGAACACTTCCTGTCTCCTGAATTCATATTTTATTTGGCTAACATTAGATATTTAAACAGCTAGCATGTTTAGCATCACGCAAAGTAGTTAGCTTCTTAAAATCTTGACACAGTTTGCGCTCAAATTGCACAAAATTGCACAAAATTGATTAAAATTGGTCTTGAACAAAGTTAATTTTCTCCTGATTTGTCCGTCTAAAAAAAAACATTTTAGTGCCAGAATGTTCAGAAGATGTGTGGCTTGTGAGAAATGTGTCAAATATTAACTTTGGTGACTGTTGGGTGAGAGAATCGGTCATAATCTGGGCTCGCGGTCACTTCTCCCATCGGAGTTAAAGGACTCAGACCTGGAGTTAGTCTCCTAACGGGCCGTGGCCGTGGCGGCGGCGGCGGCGACACCCACGTGACACAGAAACTGACTCTCGATGCGTCGTCTTCTTTCTAAAACGTCTCGTGTTGAGTTTACAAACCGTTTACAAACCGCATCCGTGAGTGAAGTATTTAATATAAAAAATGTACGTGATATCTGCGGAGAATTTTGGGTTTAGCGACAGATATTCAAGGAGGTGAAATGGGAACAATATTATCACATAATATAATAAAAAACTGCAGACACAGAAGATTAAAGTGAGGCATGATAGGTTACCATGACGACCTACTGCACACTTCACATTGTGAGATGATGAATAGAGTTTGAATTATATATATATATATATACATTTTAAAGAGCACAACATTAAAACACAGTTGTACTTTCACTGTACTTAGTTACTTTGCACCACTGCTAATAGCTTTAAAGGAAAAATACATAATATGTGCACGATTAAAGAGGCTAAAACTTGCTGATGTGACCCTTTAAATTCTTGTCTCTGAGCGCTACTCGAAGTGTCCCCTCTCTATAACACACGCAGTGCACTGTCGTAAACCTCCTCTCAGGTGTTTCTCATGTGGCTGAACAACAGCAAAGTAACATCACTGCAACGTGTTGCGTCAGATTAGACGCTCCGGGAGGCAGAAATGCTTATATTACTGTTATAAAACAGCGCAGCCCTGCAGGCGTACTTAGTCTAAAGAGCAACATTTGAAATAGAGTAATGACTCTCATAATAAAGGGGCATTAGCTCGTCGCTAATGCTAAAGATATCGTTAATGGCGTGTTGCTTTGAAGCCTTATCGAGTGCTGGATTAGAGAACGTAGCAGCTGGTCTGAGAATTCAGGAGAGTAATCTTGGTGTTAATGACAAACATCTACGATGCTCACACACACACACACACACACACACACACACACACACACAAAGTGTTATCTGCAGCAGAGATGATACACATATTTTTACCTTTAACTCTAATGAGAGTCACCTTTCTGTAGTGTTGTCTTTTGTCTCTTAAACGGGTCTTTTTGTGAGTTTACTGTGTAGTTTTTGTGGTTTTTAATATATTCCCATTGTACAGGACTCTGGTCCACACTTTTTGTTTTTAAATGTGCTTTATAAATATACTTAGATTTGGATTGGACACAAACAGAACAGGAAACATATTTTCTTGTTTTCAGAGGCGTTTGTGGTGAACTTTTTCGTACATATTTTTGCAAACATTTCAACATAATAAACTTTTTAAAAAACAAATGGTGCACTTTTTCCACCCTCAGCAGTCTGAGGCACTTGTATTTCCATTTTCTGCTACTTTATACTTGTACTCCACTACATCTCGCAGGGAAATATTAGTAACATTAGTAACTAGTTACTTTTAATATTGAGATAATTATGATGTTTTTATTATGGATTAAGCTGTATATAACGTGTTCCTTTAACTGCACCTTTAACAGTTGCAACACTAGTGATGTGAACATTATTCATCAATAATTATCATCCAATAATATAACAGCTTCTCAAATGTGGAGATTTGCTGATTTTCCTTTTAATAATTGTACTAATTGTAATGTAAGCAGACATTATGAAGGTGTCACTGGGCTCATCCTGCATGAGGAATAATAATCTAATGATATAATAATAATAATAATATAATAGTATAACAGTCACAGGGGATATTTTTCTACTTGTAATACTTACTATATGATTATACTTACATACAGACAGACATTTTCAATGCAGGACTTTTATTTGCAGTATTTTTCCAGTGTGTTATCCGTCCTTTTACTTTAGAATAGAGAAGGTTACTGGTGTTACAAAACAAGCCCTGATCTCCATCTTCTGCGAGGTTAGGCTGCCGGCTGACGCCCCCTGTTGGTCGTCCTCTCACACGCTTTCAACCGTGGACGTGAAATCCTCCTGCTTTGCCCAAAAAAGGTGCAAAGAAGCTCTGACTCGTGAACGGCCGACACCGGCGTCTGAGAGGCGAAAGGTGAGACAGTTCAAACGTAAACAGTGAAACATTTATGATGCTGATACATTTCTCTACCTGACAGGAAGTGATGCGTGGCGCTTCGGTCCAAGCAAACAGCTCCTTCTGTGGGAAAAGAAAAAGGAAAATGAGGGTTGTGTAAATCCACAGGGAGTGTGAGCGCAGGGCCGAGGGGCCACAATACCCCGGCCCCCCCCCCCCTCCACCCTGCAGGAAAATAAAACCATGAAGCATGTTATTTGAGGGGTGATGGTAGCAATTGAAGAAATTCAGGGTTTGGACGCATCATGAAGGGTTTCGGTGGAAACGCCGGGGACGCCCAAAGGTGTGGAAATGGAAAAACATCTGAAAGGCCTTGGACTTAACGGAGAAAAAAAAAAAAAAAGACAAACTGTGAGTCCAGCGCACGTCTTTGATCGCCCTCAGGCGTCCAAAAAAACATCACATTACTGCATTTAAATCAGAAAATCAAACTAATGCTGTCATTTCGTGTCTTTACTCAGCCGCTCTGAAGCTGATGAGGATGATATTGCATCATGTGCTGGCGTGCGGGGGGGGGGGTGTGTGTGTGTGGGGGGGGTGACCTCATCATCGTAGTGTTTATGGATCACTGGGCCGCTGGCCTTGATTTCTGTTATTGAATTATGGGAAATTCATTCTTTTTATTGAAGGAGTGGCTTCCAAATCCAATAAGACAGTCAGCAGTCCTTGGTCAGAAAGCTCCTCGCCATTCAGACGCAGCAGCAAAGTCATTCTCCTGCGATATGTTGCTCGGAAACATGGAGGAGGTGTAAAGGAGGAACAACAGAAAACCTCAAAAGGCTTAAAGATCAGAGATTATTGTCACATGACTGCTCGGTCACAAACTCCCTCTGTGAGAAGACTTTACAGAGGACGTTTTCAAGTTTACTCACTATTACTGCAGTGTAATTTGAATTAAACCACCTAATTACTACTCTCCTCTAAAAATGGCTTTTCAGGCTGTTTTTTTTACTTGCTTTTCTTTATATATATATATATTTGTAGTAACATTTACATAATGTTTATCTCTACGAGGTCAAACGTTGTCTAACATCTTGTTGAAGTACATTAAAACTACATATTAAATGTTGTCAATATTAGTTTTGAGTATAATGAGTTAACCTTAATAAAGCAAAACGAGAGCCTTAAAAATACAAATTAAAGGTACTGTGTGCTGTACTAACACGTGTGTGTTTAGTGTTGCACACTTACACTACAAACACCTGTTTAAAGCACTTGATCATTTAATTTAGATGTATTCTATACACTAACTACAACTAAATCATTTCAAGTAGCTGGTTTAATAAACCACCTCCAGACTCAAACTTAATAACGAGACAGAAAATTAAAAGTGATTCTGGTAATAATCCAGAAACCTCTGCACATATAATCAGTTTTGCTGTTGCAGTAGATGTTTTTGTTAAAAAAAATACTCCGCATAGTATACTGCAATACTGCATTCAGAATGTTACTTAAATAAAAGTACAAAAGTATTGTAAAATATAAATATATACCTAAAGTACAAAAAGTTAAAGTACTCACTATGCAGAATGACCCATTTATGTCTTATCTATTTTTATAAATTTTTTTATTATATTTTGTATTATTAATCTCGGCCGTAAAGTAACTAAAGTTATTGAAACAAATGTCGTGGATTAAAAAGTACGATATTTTCCTCTGAGATGTAGTAAGAAGTACAAATACAATACATTAAAGATTCGACTGTATGAAGACGTTTAATGTCCCCAACAACCTTTTAGCTGGTGGAGACCAAACCAGAGGTGAAAGAGTGAATACTGGACTTCATTGGCCGGCGGTGCATTCAGGTGCTCCTCGGATCGTCCCATTTCCTGATTTGGAAAATCGTTCTTCTGACATTTGTGTGTTTATGATGAATGTAAAACAACATAAAGATGAAGATGTTGGGTTTTATTGCTCAGAGCATTTAAACAACACGTCGATATCTGTCGTTGTTCGCTCGTGTGAATTTTCCCGTCCGAAACTACATGAATGCAGCACAAATGCATCATCTCGCATTGGTAACGTAAGTGAAAAATGATTTGTACATCCGGCCCGTTGTTCCTTTAATGCACAGCATTTATTAGGTTCTTCCTGTAGGTTTTCTGTAATCTTTCTGACAGACAAACAGACAAAGCGAGCAGAACACACTCCCTCCTTGGCGGAGGCACGAACACCAGGTATATTTATGAACTGACAGGATTCAGGGCCGCAGCACAAAGTAGGAGGCTTTAGGTTGAACACAGGAGCCGAAACTAAAATCCTCCAGATGAATATATGCAACTCAACCTGCATGACTCGCTTCATGAAACGTAAACTGATTCAGCAGGAAAAGGTCGTTCCGTATCTTATTGAGCAGCCAGAGGGAAGGGGAGCAGTCGTTTAATTAAAATGTGATAATAGGCAGTCCGGTTCGCGAGGAGGCTAAAGCCTCGTGGGTTAAAGGTGCAGTGTGTGTTCCTCTGGACGTCTTCTGCCCCTGGAGCAGGATTGATCTTTGGCTCGCACAGGAGAGCCCGGCCTCCTCTGGGCTTAAGGGCCACACACCTGTGCATGCATCGGGGCCGGATAAGCCCAGATTAAGCTAAAGTTACCAGCTCTCTCCCTGCAATGTCATTCAAAACCTCAACGGCAACCGCACTGCGGACAAAGCGCCTTTTGGGCAGTCCTAATAAACGCCATTAGCTTTGAGACATCAAACATGGAGGATTATGGGATTTTCTGGCCCGAAAAAAAAAAAAGATGGAGGGTCTGGGGGACTCCCTCGCTCAGCCGTCCTTTCTCTGCGGAGATTACGCTACAATTTGTTTTCCTTTTCCGCCATTTTGTATGTCCCTCCTCCTTTTGCAGATTCCACACAGAAAAAAGTGGTACAGTAATCCCCTGCAGAAGAAACTAAGAGCGCAGTAAAAAGGAAGATTACACAGGGCTTTGTAAATTGTTTCTATGCACATGTGCATGGGTATTTGGGAGATCTGTAGGGACTTAACACGAGAACTGAACACACACACACACACACACACACACACACACACACACACACACACACACACACACGAGTTGAGCGTCATTTCTGTGTGCTATTCTTACTCCACTTGTGTTGACTGAGAACCTGAAGGGGTTTAGCCTCGCAGAAACTGAAGTCAAGGAGTGGATACAAAGAGAAATGAAGATCCGGAAAAAAAAAATAAAAAAGCAGGAGTGATGAGTGATGTTCGCTGCTTCTCTGCATCTGAATATGGAAACATGAAAACTGTGTTGAGAGGATCCAGTGGACGCTCACTTGGTTCATTGGTTATTTTAAGGTGAAAAGTCCAGATAAAAACTACATTTAGTTGATAAGGGACGTTTATTTAGATGTCTGCATACAGCATTTCAATTACTTTTATTGATTTATTGTCATATGCACAACAATTACAGAGAAGCAGTCGTTGGAAATTAAAGGATTTCTGCAACAAAGCTCATTAAATACGTAAAAAACAAAGAAAATCTTGCAATAAAAAATGAGAATCTATGAAATAGTGCAGAAGTTATATAATGTATATATAAAATAAAGTAGTATATATGTGTGATAGACAGGAGTACAGTAATTGCAAAGTGCATTGAACTGTAATGTAAATAGGGAAGTAATAAATGTATATGTGTGATGATAAGAAATAAGAAATATATACAGAAATGTACAAAGGTAGTAAAACTGTAAGTGAAATAAAGTGACAATAAAGTTCTCAAGCAGCTCAGAAATAAAGTGATTTAAAGAAGGAGGTTATGGAAACATGCCTTCTCTGAGCTGAGGTGGACGTGGTTAGCTTAGCTTAGCACAAAGACTGGAAGCAGAGGGAAACAGCTAGCCTGACTTTGTGCACTAGTTCTGCCTGCCAGTACCTCGAGAAGCAAAAAATAAACATGTTACATCCTGTTTGTTTGAACCATACAAACACCAAAGTGTCTGTTTTACTGTTATGGTTAGGTGCCGGACTATTTCTTCTTTTTTTTTTTTACAACATTTTAGAAATATGCCAGCGACATATTGTACGAATGTAAATTCCCAAACACTTCTGCGTCTTCTGCTGATGTATCTTCCAACCTGGCGTCAGGTGAGGCCGCTTTAGGGTCCGTACAGTCGCCATGAGGTCACCTGCAGGTTATTTTCCTGTGTACATACCATAATAATGAGCGGGGCCCCTCCCCACCTGAACAGAGCCATAAGTCAAGTCGTCCCTAACAGGAGTCAAAGGTCGGGCTGCTGCTAATCCGTGTAACACTAGGAGAATAATCCTCAGGGCTGTGGCCGGCCCGCTCTACAGTTTTCTTTCCCCCCTTTTGTTTTTCTGGTAAGTGATCTTGGAAAATGTTTCAGCGATGGCCCCCAGTCTGCAGAGAGAGGAGCGGGGGCCCAAAGACAATTGTGTGTTTTATACCAATTTGTGGGTCATGTTGTTCGTCCTCGGGCAGCAGGAACCAAGAGCTGTGACAGTAAGCGTGGGTTTTATATATATATATATATATATATATATAAATATATATATATTAAACGTACACACGCACACACACACAGTGAGGTGCATACACACAATAAAGTCCATCAAAATTAAACATGTTGCACGACCAATGCACCAGGTTTTATTTCAATGTTTTCGGTTTTCTTGTAGACATTCAAATAATCGACATTTCAAAGGCTGAGTTTGCGTAAATCTTGGCTGAATTTAAAGAACACAACCGGTAAATTCTTCGGCTTCTTATCGCAGCTCATTTGTTTAATGGTGCATTCAGGCATTTCTTGTAAAAGTAGTTAGGAAATATCACACAAACAATGTTGTGTTTAAAAGCTGTCTGTGTCGTGTGTAATTCTGTCGTTTTATTTTTTTCTATTTCAAAAATCAATAAAAGGAAAACTGGAAAATTTCATTCTGTTGCATTTTTTCCTTCATCACTAACAAGATTTTTGGCAATTTTCTTTTTAATTCCTCTTTTAGATTGTTGGAATAAAAAAAAATTTGAAAATCAGACATGTTTTTATTTTGATAGGGAGCCGAAGTCCTGATGTCATTTCCTGTGTAGCTTCTGGAGCTTAATCGTGCTCTTATTTCTTCTGTCTCTCTTCTGTTTCTGCAGTTTACATCGATGTTTTACGACAAATTCCGATCAGCTAAAGCACTTTTGAGATCTTAAAGGTCCCGTGTTTAGGTCTCAGGGGGATTTATGGACACAATGCTGCCCTGCCATGTTTCTACAGTAGCCCAGAACCAAACACTCGTCAGTGTTTTCACATCACAAGTGTTTCACACGTCTCCGTAGATTCTCTGCACGCGTGTAAAGGCAGCGATGAGGATCCAGTTGGTTGCAATCTGCAGCGTCACCTCTAGGTGCCACTAACTCCTACACGCTGGACCTTCAGCAAAGTAAAACAACGATTCATTTGTCAGTTTAGTTTACATAATTGTTTGTCACGCGTCGTCACAGCTGCTGGTTTCTTCCTTGTTCTTTACATCCACCAAATGTCTCATTTAACGTCATATTTCCAGTTTCTTCACTTTGCTGCCACTGGAGCTGGTGACGTGAAACCTTTATTTTAACTCTATTAACTATTTAACCTCATTTACAATCTGGACACCAAGAGACACATGAGAAACTTAGATAAAAATAGCAAAAATAAATAAATAAATAACAAGCCAAGTTAGAAAACAAAACCTTAGGAATAAATTAAAGCAATTAAAATTTAAAGCAAACTTTGGGCTTTTGGAAAATGGTGTTTGACAACGGAAGCTAAAAACAGAATTATTAAATATAAATAAACAACAGCAGATTGTCTTTTAAAAGTTTGCCAATCTTCTCGAGACAAATTGAGTAAACTGCACTTTTCGTAATTTGCATTATTACAAACGTCAACATGATTTTAAATGATGTTTTCTCACTTCTGCTGAACTTCTGCTGCTCTTCGGCTCTCTGTTCACGAGACGGCAGAAAAACAACGAGGGACACGTCGACAATGGGAGAAGCAGGCGTCCTGTATTCAACAGACACAATAAACAGAATAATTCAACTTATCTGACAATGTAAACGTCACAAAACCCGATTGTTCTTTTCACACTTCTCCTGAAACAATTTCCTAATGAGTTTTGTCTTTTTTTTTTACTTCATTCGCAACATTTCAACATGTTTGATACTTCTTAACATGTGCATATATTTCTCAGCTCCAGATGACTCTGACCGGTATTTTAAAGGTAATAATGACAAAATGGGATTTGGTTAATCCTGACGGGAGCCGAGGACAGCAGACATCACGCTGCACTGAGGCGGTAAAGAAAAGGCAGCTAATCTAAAACGTTGTAATCCTGGTGGTATGATGGACACTTGAGCAAATAGATTCTGTTTGTACATCTTGTAACATGTGGATTAGGTTCAATATAAATCAGATAATAATATTAACTGGAGATATTATCGCCTCCAGTGCGACGGATGAAAGACTTTAACGTTTTCTATCAGAATGTGATTAAAAAACATTTTCTTATGCCACGTTTCCTCTCATTTCATAAAGGTGTGTTTTCTTTTGTGTTTCTGCAACCTCCATGCAAACGCATCACGTGCACAAACACAAACACAAACACACACACACACACACACTCAGGCAGGTGGAGACATCGACACACGAGCCACGTTCAAATGAGGAAGCACCGGCTTCTCCCCTCGGCCGACATTGCGAAGGTCTCTTCTGCCTTAATCCTCTTTGACTTTATTCATGCAAAGGTCATCTCTGATTCTGGAAATGGAGGAGGCGATGGTTGGGGAGGGTCTCCGTGTGTGTGTGTGTGTGTGTGTGTGTGTTACTCACCAATAAAGAATGAATCTATGAGGTCGGTGCCTCTTCCTGGAGTCACTGCCGTCGCTGCCGTGTTTCCCCTCAAAACTATTCAAGAGAAAATCCTTAACACTTGAAGATGTTTTTATTTAACCGACAACTGATTGGTTGGCAACATAGACTGTATAAAAAGAAGTGCACAGACATGACAACATTACCTCCTAAAACCATGTACAATCCTGACCATCCTCCCCCTCCAGTTATTTAAAATGAAAACAAACATTTGAAGGTTATGAAGGAAGGTAGGATGGAGGTTGTGGACACCACTTGGTCATTAGTTAATATTGAATAAAAGGGGAAAATAGACCCTGACATCAGCTTGCTGTTACAGTTGAAGCCTAACTTCATGAAGTAGTGGGTAGAGCCACGCACCAGCAGCCATGTAGAACGCAGGAAACACACAGCAAGAGAAGTGGGAGTCAATTTATCCAAAGTGCAAAAGAGAAAAGGTCACTTCTGAGCAGAGACAAAGTGCTAATTAAGAGGAGCCAGTCCACTGCCTCCACACAGAGGCGGTTAAAAAGTCTTCATCTGTCATAAAAGCCTCGGTGTCGGGACGTCAGAGAGCCGCTGAACTGGAACAACACAAAAACCAGAGAGCTGCGGAGCCGAGAGCCGCAGCGCCGGAGGGACAGGCGAGGCGACGCGCTGCCGTCCAATTTATTCATAAGCTACACATTTAGATAAATCGTGGCCTTTTCATTGCTCTAACATGGCCTGTGATAATATTAGCTCATTTTAAGCTAATGTAGCGAGCTAATTAGGTAACTTTCTTACAAAATGAACAAAAATACTGCAACTGCAGAGCTTCAGCCAATCACTGAACTTTAGTCTTTTATAGAAGTTGCAGAAAACGTAACTCCAGGTTTCTACAATCCCTCCGAATTTTTCAAACTAAAAGCATGTTTCTTCAAGGCCACAGTTTGCCCCCTCTGCATTAAGTATAAAATTAAAAAGTAGAATAATGTTACGTTTGATAATTCTCGAGTAGTTTTAGCCCCCAAACGAAAACCCTAGCATGCGTCCAGCGTCGCCCATAAAGGGGGTAAAAGAGGAACATCTTTTCTGGGCCAGAAATAATCATCTTCAGCAGAAATAACCGCATTTTATTTTTGAACCAAAATATTGGGGATCACTTATTAAAACAACAAAAATAAACATATTTGTTGTTGCTTTAGTAAAATGAAAAATGAAAAAGTGTATAAAGAGTGTATTTTTTTATTTTATTTTTTGTATGCAACTGTGAACCACATGACCTGAGAAGTTTTCTGATCTAAACTACTTTTTATCTAATGTTGGAGTGAATTTCCTGCTATGCTATGCCTGCATAAGTCTCTTTAAGTGTGTTTATAGGAGAGAGAGGGCGCTCATGTGTGTCATGCACATTTGGGGAGTGGCTATTTACTGGACCTTTTTAGGGGCTTAGCAACTTCTGTGAGCGGGTCTGATGCTTCTGTAATATTCAATTAGGGGGAGCGAACTTTTAGTCTTTTTAAAAAATAAACTTATTATCATACAGGAATATGAATCAGGTGATTATATTCAAAGAGCATATATCAATGATCATTTTACTCTTTCAGAAACTCACAAAAACAGGCAATAAAACACATTTCTTTGGAGCTTTGTTGGTTTAGTCGAACCCCTCGCTGATCGTTTGCACTGAAGAGAGATATAGGAAAAGAAAAGAGAATATGGGAAAAGAAAAGAGAATATGGGAATAGAAAAGAGAATATGGGAAAAGAAAAGAGAATATAGGAAAAGAGAATATGGGAATAGAAAAGAGAATATGGGAAAAGAGAATATGGGAAAAGAAAAGAGAATATGGGAAAAGAAAAGAGAATATAGAAAAATAAAAGAGAATATGGGAAAAGAAAAGAGAATATGGGAAAAGAAAGGCGTGTGTACGCTGAATGAACCTACTGATTAGCGAGTCAACGTTAGCTCAGATGTTGCTCTGTATCTGCTGCTCTGTAATGTGGAAATAAGCAGCAGCTTGAAAATCTTTTTATCTTGATGATATGTGAGTGCTGTGTTCACAACCAGTCAATCAAAAAAACAGTTTTTGCATTAAAGGGATGTTTGTGTCTGTGGGTTCATGTACGTCCTTCTTGAAATGAAGCTTAAAACCAGTAAAAATCTGAAAACTTTGGACTAAATGTTGTTTTTCAGCTGTATCTGCACGAGCCCCGGCCTCCATCCTCACCAGTGCTGTGAAGAAGTAATGAACGTGTTGTTTGATATTGTGCGCTAACAACACTGCTGCGTCCCCTGATCCCAGTCTCCGTCTCACGCAGTGATATCCAATGGTGTCATTTAGACAGAAAAGCGGTTCCAACTAAACTCTTCTGCTTCCCTTTGATGCCAGGCATCCAGAACTGGCACTCGGTGTAATTTGCCCTCACCAGGGTCTTTTCACAAACACACTGCATTCCCTGTTTGCCTGTTTTATTTGCTTTCATTGTTGTGTGTGTCTGTGTGTTTTCTCTCTCTCTCTCTCTCTTCTTCTTCTTCTCATCTCTGCGGTTTGATTGTTTTTCGGTTTAATCGCAGCTTATTCCCGGGCCTTGTTTCCTTCCTCGTGTTGTCATTTCATCCTCCTCCTCCTCCTCGTCTCTGAGGGCTTGTTTTCTGTTCGTGCCGTGGCTCTTTTCATGTGTCCCTCGCCGGCAGAAATTGACGCTTAAATACACAGGAGGAAAGAACAAAACAAACAGACAAACAGCAGCCAGAGAACAGATGCAGAGCGGCTGCAGATTCCTCCGTCTCTCTCCCTCTAACTGTGTGACATTGGAAAAGAACGGGAGAGAAAAGTGATGGTGCAACACCGTGAAACATCCTTCACAACAAAGACACTCTGAATGGAGAGACATATATACTGTACGTGAGCTTTACATGAGAGACAGATAAAGGCTCTCTCACACCCTGCCTTTAAATCCTAAAGGATAATTCCAGTTTATTCCAGTTTAGGTCATATTGTTGTAGTGTTAGCGATCCTAACAACAGGTGATCATTTGGTTTGGCTACCTTGGGGGTTTGTTTGTCTTATCATCTGACTGCTTGTGCTTTTTCACCCGTTGGGATACAAACTGGAATAGAGTTTTTCAAAATAAAGTAAAGACTTCAGCAGGTTTCAAACGAACTAGGTTGAAAGTGTTGATCGCTGCTGCACAGGGCTACAAACGTGGGGTGCAGAGCCCGCTGTCGTCCACCAGCACTATATTTTGGGGGTGGAGATGCACGTACTGTCACTACATTTCAGGTCATACAGCGGACATTAAGCCAGAAACAGTATCGAGCAGAAGACGTTTCACTGGAAAGACAACGTACGGAGTGTGACATGCAGGAACAGACAGCATCGTGTTTTATTAGAAAACTAATTATCGGCGATTGTTGCGCAAGTGCTTTGCTGTTAGTCAGTCAGGAAACCCTAAACATAGCGTGTTTAAGGGTATTAAGGGTGTAAAGCATTTTAAAAATCCTGGAATTTTCGCTTACTACCTCCGAAAGTTCGTGGAAGAAAATGTCACCACAGCCGTTTGTTACCCAGATGTCACAAAAAGTTACACATTTGGCTCAGATTTGGTAGGAAGATCGGTCTCAGTCCAACGATAACTTCCTTCTATTTTCATGGTGATCATAGATTTCCAACCCGAAGTCATTTGTTTGAAGTTTGGAGGACACATCAACCACGTCTGCCAATCTGGGGGCTTAACGGTGTTGCAGTCACATGCCATTTTGTCGGCAAACCAAACGCAGTATTTGTTTTCTCTTGTGAGCATTATGAACCAAAACACCAAGACACATTCCTTGTATGTTAAAACCTCTATAAATAAACCTGTTTCTCATTCATGATCATCAAACTTAAACCTTGAGGCAGATTTCTTTCACATTTTGCACAACTTCAGATATTAAAGCCAGTGTAATATAGTATGTTTGGTACATTTTGGAGAGCTAAAGGTTTGTCACAGTTCTTGCTTTACCAGAATACACCGTCACTCCGCGATTCTCCATCTGCCATCTCAACCCAATAATCTTATCAGAGCTTCTGCAGAAGGGACTCCAGAGAGCAGCAGAGAAAATTCCTGCAGAGGAAGTGAATGTGTGAAGCACACTGTGCCGAACGCCACGGACAGATAACGAACAGTTTATCAGCGAGCCAGAGAAACTCTGTTGGAAGTGGGAAAGCCATCCTGCTATAATCAGAGCAGAGAGTTGGAGACCGGGGTTTAAGACGGGGAAGAAATGGAAAGAGCAAGACGAAAAGAGGCAGGAAGAAAGAGGAAAGAGAGGCCAGGTGAGTCAGAGGTACCCGTCTGTATTACAGCACCAGACCCATTACATCGCAGCGGTCTGAGCCGAGCCAGGCCTTTCAACTGGGAGGTACATTTTTCGGATTCAAGCGAGTGATGAAAACGATAAAAAAAAAAAAAAAAGGCATTCTGGTATCCTGCCACTGCAGAGCCACTTGACATTTCTGATGACATTTGAGCCCGTTTGAATCTGCTTGAAATTGTAGCGTTTCATCTCCACGTAATGCTGCACTTTAGAAAACCCTTCTTATCTGCAAGATTATGCCGCGGTATTATATGTGGGTATTATGCAGCGCTAATAGTGCATGTAGATACTTCACAAATGATACTAAAAATGCCTCGCATCATACACTAGGAGGATTTGGCCCTTCAGTAAAAGAATACTTCCGAGTATGCAAATACCCACAAAAGAATTAGGGCTTAACAGATTTGACTCACTCAAACAATGGCATGCGGCTCTTTTCCCAGGATGCAACTGTCCGTCAGTTTGCAGGATTAAGGCTCTGGGTTGTGACAATGTGTTGAATGAAAAAGGACAAAGAGACACCTCCTTTATTACAGGGATATGACTATAAATGCTTCTCTTATTATGCCTGACGAATGATTAAAGCCTGAGGAGGGAGGCTACGCACTGCCCCCTGTCGGATGATCCTGCTCACAGCAGCTCTTTGGCATCGTCCCCGAGTGGTAGTGGTGCTACCGGTGATGTGGGGGGGGGTGGTGGACTACTACGGCGCTGAATGGGCTCACTGTTCCCTGAGGTTACTGAGGTTTGAGCTCAAACTATTGTCACCGACACTGTGATGAAACCAAAAACAAGCTTCCAGACTCCTCGTGTCACTGAAACATGTTCCAGTTGTCCGCTAGGGGGAAAAAAAAACGAGCCTTTGGGCAACACACACACACACACACACACACACACACACACACACACGTACACGCAGCCTGCTGTTGGACTGACCACACGATCTTCTATTAACTCCGCAGTCTATTTAACTATAAGATGAATCTAAACTTGCACTGACGACAAAAACAAAAAAAAAAAAAAAAAAAAAAGCTCAGAGAGATAATGAAATAAAAAATATAATAAATATAAAAAGTCTGAAGCATCAACGTCCCCGAGAGGCTACAGTGTTCATCGCATCCCATAATGTGCATCACAGTGGGAAAGGAGCTCAAATTGTTGATACGGCATAGAGCCGGGTTTTGCCCACGTTTTATATTAACGTACCTTTTTATGGTGCATACAATTCTTAGCTATTAAAATAATAATAATACGCAGCTAACGGCTGCTAGGTGCTGCTCAGTGATTCTCAGGTTAGCGAGCGCGCGTGCTTGCACGAGGATTCAGGGGAAACAGAAATTACATTTTTACGAATACGGCGATTAATAATATGTTGGATTCATTTTACTGTAATGTGTATTTTCAGATATATTTAAATTTTAATAGAATTTCTTCTAAACATTATCCAATAATAATGTGGCGGCCCCCCCTGCAGTAACTCTGAGGACTCTCTAGGGGTCACGGACCCCCTGTTGAAGACCCCTCTCATAGAGGGATTAACATCAGAGGGATTCAGCTTAGATTATTATTATGTTGTGTTCAAAGTCCTGATGGTGGAGGAGTCTTTTCTGGTTCTGAATGAGAAAGTACCGTTCATTTTTACATCCAAATATAGTGTAAATGTTTGCCTTTTATGATATATATATATATATATATATATATAAAAGAAAATGCGAGATTATGAGCTACTGTTGTGTGAATATTAGAAATTGGTTGTTTGAGACAAACAGTGCGTGGAGCTGATTCTCCAGTGAGCTGCCGTTATATCACTGCAGAAGAAGAACGCACAATGAGACGACGTCATTAAAAGAGCTCCGGTCAAACTTTTCTGTGTCCAAATTGCTAAAAAAGACGTGTAAACGGGGACATTTTAGCGTGACGGTGATGTCATAGGAAAAGGTAGTTCGTCTACTTGAAGTATCAAAACTAAACGTATCAAACGGACCTGGTCCGGAAAGATTATATTTCTTTTTCAACTTTATCTTTCTTATTGTTACATGTTGACCTCAGCAGAGCTTTGCACCTGCACGGCATCTAACCAATACAAAAGTCTTTCAAAAGTACATTTTGCATGTAAAACAATCTAATCTAAAAGATAAAACAACTGCAAAAGGATACAAATATAATGTGTTGTCATCGTACAACACAGGGTTGTGTAACTTACTGCAGTTAGTCCCATTTTGCTGCACTAGAAAATTTAAAAAAGGCAGAAAACACTTTTTCGGGGCGAAGTTAGAGCTATAAACCAGGGGTGTAGGAAAACATCGATTCAGTATTGTATCGCAATATTACGTTTTGTGATACTACTTCGATTCTTAAAAACACTATGGATTTTTAATTCATATTTTACATGCAAAGATTAACTCAGTCAAAAAGTTGTACTCACACTTTATGCAAATGATGGTGTGTTTTTTATACTATGAAAGTTTTCCTAAAATTTGATTTTTTTTTAAACGCAAAATATCGTCTTGCTTTTACAGCATCACAATACGTTGAATATATATATATGTATATATATATATATATATATATATACCCCTGTATCGTATTGTCAGATTCTGGCCTGACTGAATCTTTTCTGTCCCTGCTTGTGTTTGTTAGTGAAGTAACGCGTGTAGCTGCACATTCATCTGGATTATCTGCAGTTGCAGCCAGTTGTATCTGACGTCATCCCAAAGTTTGCTGCAGCGCTTATATAAATCCCCACAATCATAAAAAAAAACAAAAAAAAAAACTAAGTGTTTTTGTTTTAATCCTATTTTTTTATTTTAGCAGCAGGTATTATAACAAAAATCAGAGAATGTATCTTAAAATGCTTGAATTGTAACCTAATAAAAACGATGAGTTGATATTTTCTTGCTTGGTCAGTTTGGCGTCTTATCTTCGCAGCATCAGCGCGGAGCGTCGCTGTGCTGAGCAGGATCTCTGACTCTCCTCTTATCAGGCCGAGCAGCTCCTCCACAAACCTGCGGCCCAATCACACTTCACACGGCTCGGCTAATAGAAAAATAAATTGCCGGGGAGCCAATTCCAACACGGTGTGCCACGAGAAGAAAAAAACGGAGCCGGATTCCTCTGATATAATGAAGCCCGTAACACTCGGATCAGGTTATTAAACACTGATGGGATTACTGAGCAGCTCATCCTGATGGGAGATGCAAGGTCAGCAGTTCTCAGCTGTTTGGTCAGAACAGGCGAAATGTGGACACACACACACACACACACACACACACACACACACAACAGAAAACATGCTGTGACCCTCCCATGTATAGCCATGTCATTTTCTTTGATATTAACACATTAAAATGCTCCATTAAATATAATCAAGTTCAGTTTACTGTGAAAAACACAAGTGATATGTGCAGCAAAATAACATGCAATTCCTCTTAAAAGCACAACAAATGTGATGCTGTGCGATGAATTAACATTTATCCAACGTAACAATTAAATAAGACCTCTCTCTGTATTTGGATGTTTTTTTTAAACGTGTGTTTATGTTTATGTTTTGGCCTCTCGTCCAGACTCCATTTTTTTTTTTTTTTTAACTCTCATAGTTGCTCTGTGTAATGAACAGGCACCTTGTTGTCCGTCCGGCATGAGAACAGGTGGATTTAGAGGCGGTTGATCAGGATTGGTGGGAAAGTCGGAGGACGGGTGGTGCACAGGTGGAGTATGGCAGGTCTGTCAAGCTCCTGGTCTGTGGGAGGTGACCAGAGGGGGCAGACTGAGCACATTCATGATCCCAAAGGGGATGAAACCCGGTCTGATTTAGACACTCCATGAGATTTCGTCTACGGACGACAATGTAAAGCCCACAGGATCAACACTGAAGTTTCTGAGAACATTTGTGCTCCCAACAGACGTTTTGACATGTCTCAGCAGGAAAGGCACAGGTGTAAATAACTCAAATTAATGACGACTAAACTCATTTTAGCGACTTTGATTTCGGTGTCATGCAGGCAAACTGAGCCATGGTCAGTTTTTAGCAACACCTGTGCTTTTACTGTGGAAAAAAGGCCGTTTGAAACCCTTCAGATTGTGTTTCCCACATGACTTTCCTCTACTGGTAAAGATAAAGGATAAACTTCACAGTTATGCATTAGGAGGTTACACACATAGGCACTGTGTATGTTTTGTTACGGCCCTTTACTTTACGTTTACTGGGAACTGTGCAGCTCTCTGTTTACTAAGTAATGTATTTATAATCCTTGTTCTTTGTATTTGTGTTACCGGATCATATGTTTTGTAAAATAGTCTTGTGATCCCATGGACCTCTACATGAAATAAACAATAAAACTATGCTACACTAAAGCTAAAGTGCACCTCCACAGAAATGCTAATTTACCTCACAGCCTTTTTGTTACATTGAATTCACATTATAAAAAAACATTTAAAGATATTACTTATTAATAGTTCAACCTTCACAAACTCGGCTAATCTGCTTCGTGGGGACTGTGTGTTTGATTGTGATCGACATGAATGAGTCCTGCACGCTTCAAATCACCACAAACATACAGAAATCTAACGAGAAATACGTGACACTGTTGTAACTTAGGCAGAAATAGAAAGTTCTTGTCGGACTCCATCAGTCGGAGCAACAAGCTGAATGAATATGTATTTGGGGCCTTTAATCCAAGGCTACTTTCAGACAGAGAAGAGTTATATGTGGCCACCCGGTTGTGCCACATCCCTGCCTGTGATGTTGGATTACTAGTTACTTTGAACATGCTCAGCCTGTTAAGTGGCGAGCGTGTAAACCTGTTGGCCACCCACACGGCCGCTGCTGCAGAGGCTCATTAGGCTCCGACACTGTGAGGATGTCCGTCCGTCTGTGTGGCGTTCATGTGGCTCTAACGGAGCAGATCGCTGCTTTCCTGCCACTGTGGTCCACAACGCGCTGCCTGGTGGCCTCACACTGCACGCAGAGGGCGTCACACTGCTGTCGGAGACAAAGAGGGATGTGAAAGACTTTGAACCAGAGGTGGGACCAAAGTCATTCGCTGTTCTCCAAATCACATACCTTTTCTTTTTACTTTTAGCACATACTGCAGCTGCCCTTACAAACAAAGTACGTACTGTTGCATGCAGTATGCGTACGATTGGGACGCACTACTTCGTCATGACATGGCGCCTTGAACTTTCACCCTCTTGCTCGTATATCCGCTGCACAAAGGATTGTGGGTCAGAATAGCCAGAACAGCTTGCTGGCCTGCGTACTGCAAACTGCGTCCGGATGCAGAAGGACATCCTGGTATTTTTGCCGTATTGCATTTGATATACTATGTTTTGGGACATATTAAATCTTTTTCTGGCGTCTCTAGTCTTTGCACTTAAGTCCTAAACAAGTCATAACGTGCTCTACACAAACCGTGTTTTGCATTCTGCAATTCATTTTTTGTTGGAACACGGCGTCGTTTTTTTGTACGCGAGCGAAATTATCTTTGGTGTAATTTTTTTCCAACTGACGCTCGCTAACATTACTTCTTCGTGGTTCTCTCCTGCAACTTGGTTGGATTGCTGTCGGATTGTTTTAGTGACGTCCTGCTGGGAATAAATAGCGCTGACGTCAGTTGATTGAGGAAATGATTTGGTTCGTGGCACACTTGTCACGCTTTAAATAAAGTGTTTGTGGCTGATTTTTAAACGGCGTCTAAACCCCCCGGTTGGGGAATCGAGTCGTCTGCATCCAACTATTTTTTGTAACTTTACAAAGCGGACAATCCGACACCAGGAGGGGGGGTTTCAACTTCACTTAACTTCTCTTTTTTTTACCACTTTTTGTTTGTACAACCAGATGTAACGCAATGAATGTCTCAGAAAACCTACACGTGTCTGTTTTCGTGGCAGACTCCTCAGGGCTTTTAGGTTCCACCAAAGGAACAAGGAAATAAATAACTTTGAGACGCTCCAATTTGCTCATGTAGTTTGTGTTTTATTCTCTCTGTTTCAGCAGACCTTTGACTTCCCATGGATCTAAAGCATTGACCATAAACATTAAGAACTCAAAAGGGCAAGGATGTCTTTTTAGAACGGCATTTTAAAACTCAATGTTTGGTTATAATACAGGAAGAAGAAATCTGTTAGAACATTCTTCAATTTTCTACAAAAATATTTGGGTATTCTTTAATTAAATTCAGATACATTTATTAGCATGAATGTCAAAGAACACACACAATTGAAACAAGACTTTTATATTTGTACACGCTCATATTATTTATGGATTGTTGTTGTTCTGTGACTAAAGGTGTTCATTGCACTTTAGTGTTGAATGAAACAGGATTCTGCGAGCGCTCCCGAGTACACACAGACCTTTATAGACACGGCAGTAACACGAGCCTGGGGGAGCAAGGGATTATGGGTGGAGGATGATGCCTGGCAGGTGAAGCTCAGCGTGGGGAGCAACGGAGGAGGAGCGCCCTCCTCGACCTCAGGCTGCCAGCAGAGGAAGGAGGCTGAGGGTGGAGGGTGGAACCCCACCAGCACCAGCACCACCCGCATGCTGTGGACAGTGAGGATTGTCGCACATATTTTAAATCACTTTCCATTAATTCTAGCACACAATGCTATTTAATATCTGTTCTATTGTTGTTGTTTATATCTTCTATTATTGTTGGGCATTTTATTTAGTATTTTCTATTCTACCATAATATTTTATGTCATATTATCATTACTGACGCATTAAATAAATAAGGTTTGGTTAACTGCTTTATATGTTGTTGGGTAGTCAAAGTTACAAACTCGTAAAGTTTAGTTTAGATGAGCGGTAATGTCCTCATGCGATACCTCGATATATAGTGATGGAGCAGATGTGTATTTAAATTAAAATCTTTGAGATTAGTTTAATCCATAAAAATGAAAAAACACATTTTATAAGATGTGTTTTGTAAATCTTTCATATAAATGTAGTGGAGTATAAAGTACTTTGGTGTTGAGTAGAAAGTTGGATGTAAAGTTCCTGCAAGTTGCACTGAAGTTCACTAACTTGAATCTATTTATTTATTTCCTTAATCTTGATAAGATCATTGAGTCGAAAATATACAGCATGTAAAAAACAAACAAACGAGGAAAGTCAATCAATTAAACAATTTAAAACCAAATGCAGGCTGGGGTGAATAATGCACAGCTACCGCAAACTTAAAGTTGTACCGTCTAGCAAACAGCTGTGTCTGTGTGTGTGTGTGTGTGTGTGTGTGTGTGTGTGTGTGTGTGTGTGTGTGTGTGTGTGTGTGTGTGTGTGTGTGTGTGTGTGTGTGTGTGTGTGTGTGTGTGTGTGTGTGTGTGTGTGTGTGTGTGTGTGTGTGTGTGTGTGTGTGTGTGTGTGCATCTCATAAATGCAAGTCCAATATAAACTCTTTTAGCTCCGATTTAGGTCTCCACCATCTCCTGAGGGAAATACAATATTTGTCCCTTTAGCTGCTAAATGCTCCACCATGTTCACCAGCTAACTGTGTGTTTGCTCCATCAGCTGCTCCTGGAAACAGACTCAACCACACAGGAAATGTTCTGTAAAACTAAAACTAGCAGCTTAAAGAGGAAACCGTTGCGAGAGATGCGTCCCACCATCTCTCTGTTAATGCGTGCTTGTTTCTGTGTGCTGCCTGCAGGCATGAAGAAACTATAGATGGTGAAGAAAAAAGCCTTGTTGTTTTTTTACCCAGGCAGAGAAGGGCTGAAGGAACAAGCACCCTGTAATAAAGCAGAGTAAGGTCAGCAGACTCCCCATGTGACAGCACACCGCCCTGGATTAGCCGCTGTAAGCCTATTAAAGTGGTTTGGACTAGGTGGGCCAGCGCAGACTACACTTCACTCCCTGCACACAGTGGTGCAGGGTGGCCAGTTTGAAACTGAGAGGTCACAGCAGGCCAGGTGTCCTGCTGCTGGAGTGTCCTTGAGCCGGAGAGTCACTAGAATAAAAATCGGGTACATTCCTGAATTTAAATGAGACACTCAAATAGTGGAAAATTGCAACAACAACAAAGACAAAATTTATTTCTTCCCATTTCTCAACACCAAGTAGGTCCACAGGTAGGTGGAGAGGGCACTTGAGGTCAAATACTTGGAGATTTTAATTTTAAAGACGAAAACTCAACCTGTAGAAAAAAAAAAACGAGAACAAAGTAGACGAGGACGGAGACTTTTTGACGGTGCCGCAGTGTTTGATTACATGTGCATGCTGCAATGGGTACCAATTAATATTTTTTTACTTTATTTTTATCATCATTCATTGGGTTTTATTCTTCATCCTATGTATTCCATTTCATCCCATTTTTATCTTGTTTATTTTTTTAATCTTACTTACATTTTGTTGTGCAAACCTTTGTATTAAATGACAATGAATGAACCTTTGGTCTTAAGTAAAAAAGGGGCAAATGCTGTTTTGTTTGCGAGTTTAATTCAAACAGTGGACAACAGAATCAGACAAAGCAGAAAGTAAACTAAATGGAAAAAGAGATTTTAAAGATACTGTGTTCTTCACATCTTCCCGCCCTCCTGCGGCTTGATGTAGGCGTCCTGCGGCAGCAGCGGGCTGAAGCGCAGCAGCGGCAGGTCCACGGCCGGGCAGCGCTCCTTCGCCTGGGGCCAGCCTTCCCTGAAGCCCCGGACAGGGGGTGGTGGGGGGGGCAGGTCAGAGTCGTCAGGGCTGGAGCAGCGGTCATCATGATGATGATGATGATGGTTGTTGTTGGGGTCAGCGGGAGACATGGCGCTGTGGCACCGAACCAGGAAGCCCCCCCGGCGGTGACGGTGGTACAGCAGGCCGGCCGCCGCCAGCAGCATCAGGATGAGGGAGCTGAGCAGGAAGAAAAGCACGTAGACGCCTTTAGTCTCTGCAGACAGGCCTGAGCTGCAACCTGCAGGCAAACAACAGGAAGTCAGAAGCGGTTCACCTCCGAACAACGAGACAATGGGCCCCTGGACACAAACGTGCAAAATGCCCCCCCACCACCACCTGTCCTACATCGTTTTTTAGCCTCGTGTTGTAGTCATTGCGTCTTTATAGTCACTTTGTGGTCACTTTGCATCTCTTTGTGGACATTTTGTGGTCACATCGCTCCTATTTGTAGTAATTTTCTGGTTATTTTTCCCCTTTTTATAGTCGTTGCGAGTCCCTTTGTGTCTCCCTGCAGTTGTTTTGCCAGGGGGGGCCTCTGACACTTTGAGCCCCTGCTGTGCCCAGTAGGCCTATTCAGTACTCCATCTTCTGGATTATTTTATTTTTGTGCATCTTAAATGAAAGCAGTGTGGCCGAGAGTTCAATTCACCTGCGTCCGTCACATCAACACAGACGGTGCCTCCTGACCCCGGGCGGGACGCGTCCAGGAAGCCCGGCCTGCAGCGGCACGAGTACGAACCGAAGCGGTTCACACAGTCTGCGTTAGCGTCACACCTCACCAGCTGGGTCCCACACTCGTCCACATCTGAAACACACACAGGGAGCGAGAGAAAGGACTCTTGATAGCTCTAGTGGCCGTAATAATTATGACAAGAGCAAAAAGGAGTAAGTGAGGCGACGTAGCATAAAAAGGAACAAAGTCCGTGTTCGAAGCAGGTCGGTTTGGATTCTTGTAGAAAGTCAACACGCTGACTTAATACAAGTTACGCACATAAGTTAACTTACGTAACATACTTAACTTACTAATTTTAAACAGACCAAGACCTTTTACTAAACCTTACAATGTAATTTTGCTGCCTAAACCTAACCAAGGTATTTTAGTTTCAATTTACAACGTTAACCTCGTGTTTTTTCATTATTTTTTCTTTTCTTAACTGAAGTTCAAATGACATGTCTAATTTTTGGTATTTCCTACCAAAAAAACAATGACAGTTTCTAAGCATGACAATGCCATCTCAGTAAGCCTTTTAATTTTTTTTTTTTTCTTCATTATTTTTTCATTATATTTTAATTTTTTTTCCATTTGTTTTCATTATATTTGTATTATTTTTAAAATTATTTTTTCATTAATTTGTCTATATTTTTTGGTATTTGGAACCAAAAAAACAATGACAGTTTCTAAGCTTGACAATGCCACCTGAGTAAGTCCACCCCTTTTAATTTTTCCTTATTTTTTATTTTCTTGACTAAAGTTCAAATGACCTGTAATTTGTTTATATTTTTTGGTATTTCCTACCAAAAAAACAATGACAATTTTTTTTTCATTATATTTATTATTTTTGCATTCTTTTTTATTTTTTCATTTTCTCAACTGAAGTTCAAAGTTCTTTTATATTTCCTACAAAAAACCAATGACAGTTTCTAAGCATGACAATGCCACCTCAGTAAGCCCAGCCCTTTTAATTTTTCATTATATTTTCATTTTCATTCATTATTCATTTTCATCCTTATTTTTTCTTTTCTCGACTAAAGTTCTTTTATATTTCCTACAAAAAACCAATGACACCAATTCTAAGCATGACAATGACTAATGCCGTACCTGCAGTCGACACAGAGAGGATCGCAGCCTTCTTGAGGTTTCCTCTGGCACCGACTCGCGTGGCGATGAGGCCCTGCAGGGCGGCGTGGACGGCCCTGTGGACCTGCAGACCTCCGGGCCCCTGTCCGATCTGCAGCCAGAGGATGTACAGCACTCCTGCACTCAGCCTGCACACAGACAGGATGCATCAGAACAGCTCCTGAGCTCACATGTCAACATATAAAAGAATAATTACCCAAACATTAACGCTAGAAAATGATTTTGCTTCAACGCTCGAGTGGAAAGGGAGCCTCATTTCACAAAAACATGTTACTTGATTGTCAGAAGAGGATGCAAACATTCAGGGGAATAAATAAATATGTGAAGAGTTGTACAACCTGACTTTCCCTCTTCTTCTGCCTCCACACGTTAACTCTGCGTGCTCTCGCTCCATTTCAAATGCATTTAAAAACACAAACCTTCAGCTTGTATTTCAGCAGTTTTGCGAGTCTGTTGTGCACCAACCTTTTAACCTTTTCAGAAGACATGGACAGCGGTGTTTGCAGAGCCTCCAGCCGCTTGCTGATCTACAGAAACACAACGACGTCACTGCATCTTCAGGCATCAGGGATGCTGCAGATTCTTTGTAATCATTCTCACCAAAACTCTACATGCTACACGTAGCACCTTCGTGTCTCTGCCTTGTTGTCATTCACATACCAAAGCCTCGACTGACAGCAGCAGGGACATGACCAGGTTGTCCCAGCTCTCCTCCACATCCTGACTGAAGTTCACTTCAACAGCCACTTCAAACAGGTAATCTGTCAGGGAGACATGGTGTCAGCAAAACACAGCATCAGCATCCTGCTTTTCATGTGTGATGAGAAAACTATGAGTGCAATTATCCATCATGGATCATATTTACATATAGTTTACAGTTTATTGCACATAGTGTGTTCATGAATATATAATGGAAATGGAGGATTCGAATCAGCTACATTTTGCTTTTTGGACTCTTGAGCTGCTGAAACGACTGCATTTCCCCGTCGTGGGATCAATAAAGTTCTTATCAACAGTACTACAGTAAAATGCTAAAGCAAGCTGCACAGTGTACATTACAGTCTGATGAACAGGAATACATTCTAATTAAATGTAATTATTTATCTCAGCATCTGAACCACTCGTGTCTCGGTTGGCTACCTTTGTACATTTAGCACGATATGTTGAATATAAATGCATGTTTTTGTGAACATTAGTCTCATACTCACCGCCAGGAAGATGTGAAATCTCAGAGTGATTTCTAATGTCGACTACAAGAGAAACACAAAGTCAAACAGATTTAAATGTTACTGGAGATATATATAGATATATATATAAATAAATAAATAAAAAAATCGCTCGATCTTTTCCTCCTTTAAGACACTTTTGTTTTGCCTTCTTCTGATTTTTTATTCTCATTGAAAATTCAACAATTTGTCAAGAAACAGCAGTGAAGAATAAGCTGTTTGGCTAAACACGGTCACAGCGATGCTGACAAAATGGGAAGTAACATTTTAAAAAGAGCGCAAACTATTATAAATCGCCAAGTGTTTTTTTATTTGTGGGCAGATTTAAGTGTGCTAATAATATGTTGGATTCATGTGACTGTAACGTGTATTTTCAGACATATTTTTAATTTTTAAAAAAAAGTAAAACTTTCTAAGACATAAAACTTTAAATTGCCGTCCGCCCTGCAGTATCCCTGAGGACCCCCTCGGGGACACAGACCCCATGCTGGAGACCCAGGGGCTCGACTGTTTATACTTATTGCATCGTGTGTGATGGCTGAACAAACTGCTCCTGCAGAACATCTGACCATGCATCAGTAGTTCATGGAAACACAGAATACTCACGGTGCCCTCTGTGGTCTGAGAGCGGCTCCACCATGTTGGGCTGAGGATGAGTTTCCTCTGGTGCTGGTGCTTCAGACGGGGCAGGAAGCTGATCCGAGGCCTCGCCGACCTCCATCCTGTTCTCACCGTCTGCAGACTTCTCCTCCTCTGGACCAGCAGCCTCCTTCGTATTTGCCGTTGGGCTGCTCGTGGTGGGTTTGAGCTCCTGGTTGTGACCGTCGTGTTGCTGCTGTGGAGATGCAGCAGGGACGGCCGAGTCGGACGGGCCTGAAGGGGTGTGAGCGGCACCTCTTCCCGGTCGAGAGGAGCCCTGAGTGGCTGCTGCCAGTGTGGGCACGGACGTGAACAGGCTGTAGTTCTCCGAGGCCGGATGGTGGTTTGCACCCACCTGAGAGAAGATAGAGAATGGATTCATGTCTAAACACTGTCTGTCAAGTCTGCCGTTGACTTGCAGAGAAGAACAACATGCAGATAAATGATGTAAAAAATTATACAGTTTTTATTTAATAAATGTAATTTACTTATTTCCACTGCACGGTAAGGCACGGCTCAACTTGACTCTCTTTTACATTTGCAAGAGTTGTGCATAGTACCTGGTACTCTGCACAATACTCACAATACAGCACTACCTTGGTCAAGTTGAGCCGATACTTAAAAAAGGTGGAGTTAAAACACTGCAGTCCACTGATTAGGCGGAGAGAATCGTCACTTGCACGACATCCTGCAAAGACCCACCATTTTTAAAAAGCTACCATCAATAGTAACCGCAATTAATTAGCTCAACCGTGATCTGAGCTCCTGGCTTTTTACTTGATGACGTCACACATGAAGTTTAGCGCTCTAGTTTTTGGGTTTGGGAGAGAGTTGTTCATGTTGACTAATATTTTTTGGACTGTCGTAGGAACAACATGTCTGAATTTAAGAAAACAGGCGTAGTTTCCCTTTAAAAACAGAGGTCGTCTAAGGACCAAGGCTTAAATGTTAGGAGTGTGGATGTAGCTTATTTTGGTAGAGCCAGGCATTAGCCCTGCTAAACTTGAGGCTTTGCTTCCCACCTCCGTGTCTGCGGCCTCCTCGGGCTCCCAGGGCAGCTCAGCTGAAGGTTGAGCAGAATAATCATAAGAAGGATGCTCCGCCTCCACATGGTCACCATCCATAACAAGTTCATTGAAGTCCACGAGTCCAGGAGATGGCTGTGACTTCCTGTTTGTCTCTGGGATTCCCTCCTGAGGGTTGTAAACCGTCGGGGGTCCAAACGCCTGGTAGCGGCCGTAGAAGCCCCTGTAGGGCGGGCTGGGCCAGCCGCCGATCAGCAGCACCACATACAGGGTGTTGGAGGAGGAGGTGTACTTGGCCTCACGCCAGCACTTCTGCAGGACATTGTGACCCTGATAATGTCCGGCGGGCTCGTCCACGTGGATCTGGTCGTCTTTGAGGTGGCAGGAGTCATCGGGGGTCAGGTCCTCCAGGTGGAGGTAGATCCTCTTTGCAGGATCCACCTGGATGGTCCAGTTGCACCACAGAGGCGGGTTGGAGCACAGGTAGTCCGGGGAGAAGAACTCGCCGGCGTCGCCGTGCAGCTGCTGGTGGCAGCTCCGCAGGGCGAAGAAGGCCCCGCCGTCCCCTCCGCGTCCATCTGAGGAAGAAACGGACCAACTGTAGAGAAACACGCCACGTTTCACCTTTTTACAAACAGAAGTGGTGTGCACTGCCAACCATTTCATAAAACACCTTTAATGTTTAGGTTCATTTACAACCCTCCAGGTAGGAAAGTACATTTACTTAAACAAAGTAAAAGTACCTCAAAATTGTATTAGAGTATTTTACTCCACTACACAAATATCAATTTTAATACCTAGATTCCCGGCTGACATCGTAGTAAATAGTAAAACTGACATAAGGGTTGTTTTAATTGATGCTTTTATAAAAATCTAACCTTTTTTTTCTTCAACATTATCAGTGGAGATCCGTGTTTATTTCGTGAGTATGTTTATTTTAATGAATCAGTTTGAATCAGACTGTTGATTTTTCAAATGCACAGAGAAAAGTAAAGCCACACATTCACATTTTAAATCCCAAGAGAATCACCTTGTGCAGGAGTCTCACCTGGAGGCCTGTTGGCTCCTTCGTTTATCACCTATAAACACACACACACACACACACACACACCACACACCACACAACACACACACAATTATGTTGCGCCAATTTTAAAGTATTACCACAAAACAAGCTGATTTCACAGCCTTACCTGTGAGTCACAGCGTTTCCAAAATATACCAAATATCAGCAGAAATATGAGCAGCACACTTTTAAAGCTAAAGCTGGTCTTTTGTGGCATTTTACTGCCAAAACTTTGTCTGTTTAACTACTTAAATGTGTGGGGGAATGAAGGGAAGTTGAGCTTCACAGCTTCAGTTAAACTGCTGTTTTCCTTTCCTGCTGAGCAGGTGAAAATCATCAATTAACTGATTGAATTTCCTTTTGCTGGATGTGAGCATCAGATTTGTCCAGCAGAGGTCCCTGTTGTATTTCACATTCAGTCTTTTCCTTGTACTCCTCACGGAAATGCTGCAAATGTACAATTCATGCATATGCAGCAGTGTAAAATGCATATTTATTAGACTTACAAATCACATAGATGTAGGAGCTGTTTTTGTTTTTTAATTTCCTTAAAGAACTAAGAAATTATCAACTGTTGTATAGAAGAATGAGATATTCGTAAAAATATAAAGAATATAAATACGCATTATGTTAAACGTCTGTGTTTACGGCACTGCGAAGCTAGAAATGTGGTTATAATTTAAAAAATAATAACAATTATAATAATACAAGACCTTTCATACAAAAACAGAACTAAAGGTGTTTGAACATTAAAAGAAAAATAATTTAAATGCACATTTACTAATGGGGATCCTAAATAAAGTAAAGTAATTTGTATTGAAAACAACAAATCAAAAATACAATGAAATCTATTTTATCTTCACAAAAAGACAAAAACACAATAGATTTTTTTAAAATTTTTTATTAGTGGGAAAAGATTTATAATGGCCAAAGAATTTTAACAAACAAGAGAAAAATAAGGACACGAGTCGTCGCTGACAAATCTGTTTCATGTGGACCAAACTAAATGTACAGCTTACAATAAACTGTACAAATACAAATACACAGCCTCACAGTTAGATGTTGAAAACTACACTAAGTGTTTTTATAATTACCTTACAAATGTGTTTTTATTAGTAGTAGAAGTAGTAAAATGTCTATGTTTTACTTTACTTTACACACCGGGCACCAAATGTGATTTTATATCTCTTCCTATATTAAATTGTCCTACATTATGTGATACTATATTACATAAACATGTGATACTGTTTAAAATATTGTGCACTTCATTATTTTAATATAATAATTCAGACAAACATCAAGTATCATAACTTATTACTTTGGTCTGCGCTGCTATAGTAAATGTTTTTATTTAATATATTACTCAACAAGTATTATAGTGTGCAGCTTATCACACCCTGAGTCACTTCACTATTAGTTTAAGTACAACTGGCCGTGGATACTGTGTGTATTTCAACTGTTTCCTGGTTAGTTTAAGTTGAATTGCTTTTGCATAGATGTTATTTTTACTACTCTTAAATAAAGGATGATTATTCCTGAAAGAGCTGCAAACATAAAAAACAAATATGCAACAGTAAAATCCATATGCACATGATTATGACGACTGTTTTTGTTTTGCCACATATATCAGCGTGGCTCTTGCATGGATTGCCGTAAACATTGACAGACATTCTCGGTACCAAGAGGTTGAATCTTAAAGACTTTAAAGGTCCTCTGACTTTTCATTTAATGCCGTCAGAAGATCAAAACACTCAAGTTCATTAACGTATACGTTTTAAAATTGAGGTCCAAATTCCTACATTATTATATGCGTGCAAACCATGTTAACACCATGTATGTATGACGAGAACTGGATCCAGCGTTGGAGGCGGAGCCCAGTTCATTCCTATGAAAGTTGCTCAGCGGCGCATGAAGCCAAAATGGTTCGTCTGCCGAGAATAAAACAACTTTCTGCGTCCCTGGATCCTCCACACGAACAGAGGAAAGGAAATAATGAATTTACAACTTTTAGGTAGTAATGATTTGAATAAGAGATATTTAAGTGTTCATACTTGGAAGTTGAAAAAATAAAAAATAAAATAAAAATAATAAAAAAAAAAAAAAAAAAAAAAGAAAAAAAAAAATTATATATATATATATATATATATA
>CALSCE010010695.1:1043642-1054039 GCA_943593645.1 Bovichtus variegatus | reverse complement strand
TGACCGAGGAATAAGGAAAAACAAAACGATTCACTTACATGAACTACAACCCAACGGCTACTGAAGTTTTGAGGCTGATACCAATATCAATATATTTTTTTTAAATAACAGCACGTAATATAATTCAAAAAGATATTTGTACTGAATAGTTACTATTCCTAATTCCTATTTTTTTAAGTAACTGAACATACAATATTTTTTTCAAATAATCTGTAGTTGTGGCGTTATTTTCTGCATGGAAGTGTTCCCAGAATTAGTCAATGTTTGGCCAAGGGGGCAGAAAACCACCAAAACACAAAAAAAAACGCGTCTCCAGCCATATGTCTCGTTGTGGCTTCTGTGTGGGCAGACAGGTGCCTGCTGACACAAGCAACATACATTTGAGTTGTGTTCGCTATGTGTTTGTACTTTGACCTGCCTGCGATAGGGTTGCTACCCTCAACTTTGACTGAAACCAAAACAAAAATGTTATCCAGTGCGTCAGTGTAGCTCATTCACCTGGCAAACCAACACAGAGCTAACGTTAGCATTAGCCGACATGAGCTAACACTGCCGGGTACAATACAAAGAAAACAATGAAAGAAAAATGTTTTTGCTCAGCTCGCTATTTTGTCAGAGGTGACATGACCAGCCTGTATTACTTAGTAATACAAAGTAAAGTATTTCTGGAGTAGACAGATAAAATAAGAACAAATACTTGTTTTGAGTCAGTATATGAAGAAAACTTGAAATGCTTTGAAATAAATTGCTTTCACAGCAGCTCTGACTGGACAGACCATCTGAGAAGGTCTTTGTACAGCTCTTGCTTCATCTGTAGAAAAATGTTTGTTGTTTTAGGGTCAGTATCAAACTAAATCTGCTTGTCACCCTGACTCAAAGATTCTGGATTTCAGTAGAAACAGAAGGAAAGTGCAGTGTCACGTCACCCAGCGGTGGGGGTGTGAAGAAATGAAAACATCCGGTGGTTACATAACAGCCCCAGCAAGTTCAGAAAATGTACCATTTTTCTTTTGAACCGTAAAACATGAATCAATTTACTTTTAGATTCGTTCCTCTAACAGGAAAAGTCTGTTTTCAAAGGTTCAATAAACATTTTATTATACTACGAAAAGATATGACAGTTTACAGAAGGAAAACACGATAAAAATCACGTGAAAGGTACAAACAAGGTCAAAATGGTCTTCTGAACTTGGCAGCAACAGCCTGCCTTTATTGGGAGCTAAGTGTAGCCCAAAAACGTCTTCTCCTGTGAAGTTAAAACCCAATTCTTCCACACTGTTTCAGTTGAAAAGAAACTCAGACTTGGCCCTGCTCTTTGGCACAGTCCGCCATCAGTGATGCTATAATGCTTTACAACCAGCCATAAAACAGGATCGCTGGGACGGGGAGGTGAGCTGCGGAAATGCTCTCTGATCACCAGTATTTCAGGGGATTAGTTCAGTCTCCGTTTTCACATGTTGGGAAAAGACAGCCGAGCCGATATGGACACCGGTGGTTTGGTCTGGACTGTTCTCCTCGTTTTCTCCATTTGTGCGTGTGTCGTTACTGGAACTCCTATAGGTGAGTGGAGCAGTAACGGATGGACTTCTTAGATTTTAGAAACAGATTAAATTTAAAACCATTAACTGTAAGAAGCAGAGCTGCAAATCATTTCTTGTAAAGTTTGCTTTCAATGAAATGAGTCTTCACCAAATTCATCCGTAATAATGTCGGATGACAATGACGGACGTGAAAAGTTCTTAAACTAAGAGACAGATTTTACAGCTTTCAGCAGTTTGTTTCATGTATTTATACTCACACTTTGTTTTGTGTGTGTGTGTGTGTGTGTGTGTGTGTGTGTGTGTGTGTGTGTGACTCAGCCTTATATTTTCATGTAATTATGCTGTCATATCAGTTTGATCACGCATACCTCATTTAGTTTTGTTGTTTCAAAGTCCAATGTCAGGTGCTAGTGTAACGGTGAATACACTGATACACAACCACACTATTCATTTTATACTGATCACAACAGAAATTAGATGGTTATTATTAATATTGTTGTGGAGGCAGAAATCTCAGCAACAGATGAAGCTGAGCACATACAACCAAAACATTCTTTATGCGTAGAATACCAGTACAAAGAATAACAAACAATGTTTGTATTTACAGTCTTTTGGGTCTATTCTCTATTCACTTGTGTTGTTTGTTTTTTTTTCCTCAAGGTACTTCAACCATAAATTGTGTTCAGGGTAGCAATGCAGTAGTGGGTGCAGTGAATGAAGGATATATAGGTAAGTTAGATATGACTTTCATTTTAAACTGCAGATTGCACAATTACAGTAGTTTAAAGTCACATCCAGCAGCTGTGTCATTTTGCAAAACACAAAAGTTAAGATAAAATAATAATAAATAAAATTGAAAAGTGATTTCATCATTTAATTTACCCTATTTCAGGGTCTCTCTCTAAGTAGTGATAGATACACTCATGCCATGTTCATTGGTATTTAAACTGGTTTTATATTGTTATATTTGAAGTATATCTCTTTGATGAAGTCCAATACAGGGACATTTTCAGATTTCATTGGGGGCCAAAAACTAAACTAATTTCATCCTGATGCTGCAGGAGATGTGGAGGTGGTGACTGGAATAACAGAAGGAAGCAGTGTGAAGCTGGTGCCCTACATCTTCCAAAGCCACCTGGAGTTTCTGGAGCTGAGCTTCACGCTGGGAGACACCAGCGCGACTGTTCGCACCAAGAAGCCGCTGGACGCAGACAAACTGACAGACGTGAGTTTGGGAAACTCTGTCTCCTAGAAATGAAGTTCCTATACTGCTAATTTGTTTTCCATCAACATAAACAGAAAAAGTTAGTAAGAATAGATCTGAGGGGAAATAAGTACAGACACAGCATAGAGAGAAAACTAAATATTAAATAATTAGAAGTATAGACAATAAGATTCAAAATAAAAAGAGAAAATATACAAGAGCAATTAAAACATTTTAGGGTTATGTTTAGGTATTGAAAAAATTCAACATTGATTTGTTGGACAGGATGTGTTACTTTGTTAATATTTAACTGAAGTGTCCCCTAAAGTGCTTTTGTTGCACTAAAGGATAAGTTCACAGTGTTTTTAACACCATCTTCAAAGTATACTCACATGCCCATGTGTTCATTGAAAGAGTTTTTGGTTGCTGTCATTCCTTCTATCCATGCCAGAGAAATTTTATGTAAGTGATGAGAGACACAATCCGCCTTTCAGTACAAAAATGTATTCTTATGGTCAGCTGATGCTAATATTCGGCTTCAGCAGTGTGAGTCAGTGGCTATCTTCCAAAGTTACTGTCTTTTCAGTGCAAAATTCCCTCTTTGTGTTTTGTGGAGGAACAGTAGTTTTCAATTCCAGTTTTATAGATTAAATTCTATTCAACACATCTTCAGCGTCAGTTTTGCTCTTTGTCCTGTAAGTCGTCTCAACGCTGTGTTCATGTCTTACAGCAAGACACCACCTTGTATTATTCTGTCATGTGTGACGGCCAAATTAAGGTGGGTAACATTTTAAAGTCACAGTATCCACTAACATTTGTTATTCACTTACAAAATATTTATTTTATTTTATTTATTTTTTACCTTTGCAGTACAACAACACGCGCACATTGAAAATCCACGATCTCAATGACCACAGGCCGATATTTTTACAGAAGAGCTACAGCACTGTTGTCTCTGAGGTAAATCACTGAACTCTACAAGCTGTGGACTTACTTACCCAACATGCAGCTGAAAGTATCTGAAGCAGGCTGCAGTGGAATGAGTTTGAGAAGATAACTGTAATAACAACAACTGTGTTCAAGCTAAATGACTTGAAAACAGAACATGCATGTGCATATTTATCTGTATCTGTGGGTCATTTCAAGTCTTTTCTTCTTTCAGACGCAAGATGTGGACAGCACGGTGCTTCAAGTGACAGCTGTGGACGAAGACAGCACCGCAGCAAACAACAGAGTGACATATTCCATTGTAATAATAATAATAATAATAATATAACCATTTTTTGTAGTACATACGAGTAGTTACCGAGAGTACCTGAAGTGTTTTAATGACAACTTTTAAAGATATTCGTAGTGAACACATTCATCTTTTTCGATGTGCTGTGACGCTGACAGCGGATGTAGTTGCTCAAACCAAATCCTGACTTTAATATATTATCATGCCAGTGAGAATGAGCTTCTTGTACAAGCTAATGATATTTTGTTCTGGAATCAGTGTAGAAACTCGTCTGTTTTACATCCTGTTACTATGGTGGCTGGTGCTGTAGAGCTCAAGAAAGCAAGCAAATAATGACGAGTTTCAGAGAAAAACTCTACAGATACATAAACACAAGCAACTTTCGCCAATTTGACTAAACAAAAAATACAGAAATACCCTAAGTATTCAGCTTTGCACTGAAAAATCACAGAAAGTGAGATTTCCAGGGGACATTAGAAATACTGAATACACCAACCACATAAATCATGTTTGAAAATGGATTAAAAATGTTTATTTTAGTTTAAATAAAATAAAAAAATGTGATCACACTGCCAACATTATTATGCTTATATGGTTTTAAAAAAACGATATATTAAACCGCTTTATTCTCAAAATAAGAGGGAAAATGACATAAAATGAAGAACAAAAATCTGTGTGGAAATGTGATGTCGACTTTCTTTCACAAGGCACCAACTTCAGAGGACTTTATGGTGACCAGCTCAGGGGCTTTTATTTTGAAGAGACGTTTGAACTACAATTTAGTCCAAAAGTACAACTTCCTTGTGACGGCGCAGGTAAGTGAACATGCACATCCACTCATGGAGAAATATTTAGAGCCATGACATGAATACCTGACTGATCTGTGTTCACTGCAGGATAACTGGGGGCTCAACGACACAGCCACCGTGTTGATTAACGTAGCGGACTTTGATAACTTGAATCCATATTTCAGCCACAACGTGTACCAGGCCCGTATTCAAGAGAATCAGGTGAGTCTCTTAACCATGTGCATCCTTTAAAAAAAAAAAAAAAAAAAAAAGTTGCTGTGTCAAAAAAACTGCCATAAAATTATATATTAATATTATTTTCCACATAAACTGAGTTAAATCTTTTAACTAACATCAGTCCTGATCACAAATATGACACATCATAATATTTATTAATTTTCAGAATTTTAACCCTTTAAATAAAAAAAGAAAAGATTATTTATTTTTATTTTTTTTTTTTTTTTTACATAATGCCAATGTTGTTCTTTGTATACTAAATGCTAGGTTTTTTTAAAAATATTTTAGGTGGTGCAATTCAATGATTTTTGATAGATTTAGCTTTTTTTTGACTGAGGAATTTTAGGCAGAAGTGTTGCATTTGAATTCGATTTACAGAATTTTTTATGTTGGCCCCTTTTTATATAATATATTTCAGGTTGGGTCTTTCCGGACCATTGAGCCAGAGGCGATAAAAGCTCAGGATGGAGACAGTGGTATCAACATGTCTTTAATTTACAGCATCAGTGCAGGTAAATAACAAGAAATAAAAGCTTTAAATTCAGCTCAGATCTTTGAGACAAAACACAAAATATTTAACATTTTCTCTGTTTGTTTAGTGGATCCGGACAAGTATCGGGGAAACTTCAACATTGACCCCAGCAGTGGGGTTGTGTCTGTGCTCACTGCCTTTGACAGAGAGGAGATGAGCAGCAGTGCCATCTCTGTCAGCATCAAGGTACTGAAACTTTAATCTTTTCATGGAGGATATTGTGAGGCAACAGAAATCGAATACCAGCCATGTAGCATTTTGTCATCTGGCGCTTGCCGGTTGAAATTCGTAGCTCACACGCCAGACAGACAAACGGAAGGAGAACGAACGTGAAAGTTTAAAGGTCATCGATGCTTGTGAATACAACAGAAGTATATCCAAGTGTCCTGTAATAATACACATCTTCTTTCTTTGTGATTGGCAGCACCAAAAGCTCACTTGCTACAGTAGTAACTAGCTCGCTGGATTATCAGCAAGCTATTACTTGTAAAAAATAAAAGTACAGCAACCTGAAACGCACAAAAGCACACACAAACAACAGTATACACATATGAACATTTACACATACAACACCTTACACACGTTATTTACATGTAATATATGCACAGTATTTATATTATTATTGTGTTGTATTTCATAGTACCATTTTAATGTCTTTTTATTGTTGGTTTCTTTGCAACAATGTCGAGGAGCCAAAAGCCAAAGAATTTTACTCTCCTGTACTTAATTGTAAATGAGATGTAACAATAAACGCATCTTGAATACAGGGCTACGTTAGCGTTCCCTGCATTGCAGTTTTTATTTAGTTAGTGGAGAACTGTATGAAAGATAATGAGCTATAAGAATAACTTCCCCGTGCAGTGAACTCTGTTAATGGTCCGTGTTGTGAGCTTCACAAAAGTGTAACTTTGTACATAATCCAATTTCCAATGTGAATTTACATGCTCGCAAAAAATATATAATTTAAATTAGTTTAATGCTTACACTTTACCCACAAAATCTGGCCAATGTATCTCTCCACATGTTCAAAGATAATGTGAAATCAGACACATTTATTTATGCATTGTGAGAATATACAGTGCCGCAGCGCATCAACACATGGCCTTCATCTGGATTATCACCGAACACCACTCGTATACAGAACACGGTCTACAATGAGTCCCAATCAGTGATTATCTGTAATACGTTCTCTCTGCAGGCTGCCCAGACAGACGACAGTACGAAGACGGCCGATGCGGTGGTGTCTGTCACTGTTGAGGATGTGAATGATAATCCTCCACAGTTTGAACATCCCAATTACAATTTAGAATTTCTGGAAAATTCTCCTGTGGATGCTGTTCTGTTCAAAGCCGTCGTCACCGACCTGGACCAGGTAGACTTTATTAAACCACAATCGTAAACTAAGTGATAATTATTATTATTATTATTAAGTAATTTCTTCCGTGATCCTCTTTCCCCAGGGAGGATTTGTGGGAACTTTGCGGATCTTTCCAGAATCTGCTCCTTTCTCTGTCTTTCCTGATGGGACAGTCAAAGTGAAGAACTCCACAGTTCTGGACAGAGAGACCACTGAAAGCATCACATTTCAGGTAAACTAGATTTAGGATCTAACATGAGGTTCCTACTGAAGACGGACATCTTTAAAAACAGGTCGCAATATAGTTTCATTAAAAAACGCCAACAGGAAGGAATAGAACATTTGTTGGGGACTATTTTCAGCGGCAGATTAATCCACATTTGGTGCTCTAGTGAGTATTTGTGGCAGTTTATGTGGGATTGAGTCAAAATAAACTACATTATGTGTGTTCATAATGAAGGAACATGTCAGCCAGTGCAGCAGTGAGGCTCATTGATGGGTTTTTAATAGTTTTTGGACAACAATGGAGCTCTACAGCACAGAAGAAGAAGACATATCAGGCAGTGATTCACACAATACTGTTAGTTTTGGTCTTTTTTTGGGATTTGTTGACAAAAAACAACCTTGAATATCACCAGGCTTATCCTGCTATAACTATTTCAAAATTGTGATAAACAGACAGTGTTGCTTCTGGACCTGTTTTACATTGTACGCTTAACTTTGCTGTTCTTTTGTTCATTAACAGATTGAAGCAACCGAGACTCATCCACCCAACAATGCTGTCGTGGCGCAAGTCAGTGTCACTCTTCTGGACGAGAATGACAACAGTCCTGTATTCACCAGTAACGAGTACGTGGGGAAGGTGTATGCTAATCAAACAGTGGGAATGTTGCTGGTCCAGGTGAGTGATTACAACAGTTCTGATCACTATTAGTCAAGCATGCACTGAATCTGTTTCCGATTGTAACCGTGGAGTTCCTCAAGGTTCAATTTCCGTTCCCTTGCTTTTTCTCATTTGCAATATATTTGATGGAGGTATATCTGCCCTCTACTGTTAAACCTTCTATAACTAACCCTGATTTGTACAACTTAATAAATGCAAATGGTAACATCTGTATTTTTCAACCTGGCCCTTTTTTCCCACATCAATTTACGTCCACTAAAAATGCTTGTATTTGCCACCGACAGGCTCAGATTGTTATTATAAGTGTCTGACAACATTATGGAAAGGAACCTGCAGAGAAATAAAACTTTAACTTTTGCCTGATCCGGTCTGTTTCTTATTGTGTCATGTGACGTGTTGCCAGAAAGACACCGATGGAAACGTGAGTGAGGGAGTGCCGGTGCTGTCAGAGTTTTTTGTTTAGCAACGTGAGATTTCAGAACGAGTCCTCTGCTTGATCAAGACTTGGTTAGACAGAATAACAAACAGACCGGATCAAACATTTTTATTTCTCTGTGGGGTCCTTTCCATAATGTTGTCAGACAACAAAAATCTGAGACTGTCAGTGGCAAAATCCAGCACTTCTGGCGGAAGTACACTGATGGGGCAGAGTTGCATTGTAGTCTGTTTCACTGCTGCCGGCTGCAGCGCTCTCGCTCAATACTGGACCAATTTCACAAATGATTGTTGTCCCCATCAGTCACATGGACACAAAAACATAGGAAAATAAGGTCCAGGTAAAAAAAAAAAAAACGAACTAACCCTTTAATGAGTCATGTCATTACCAAACGCTCCACGTAGTTCATTGATAAATCTAATAAGTGTCTGCTAGGCTCATTATCGCATCATGGTAAATCCTTCCTCTGCTCCATTCTTTACTATGAAATTGTTATAGTTATAAGATTGGGTTTTTTTTATGTTGACAACTTGTTGCTATGATACTTTAATTTGATGTTTTTAGAGGTGCTATTAAAATGATCATTTGTATCATTCCACTCAAAGGTTAAAGCAGAAGATCGAGATGCTGATAAGAACGGTCTTATCAAATACTCTATTGACTTTGGCAACAATGACGGCTACTTCTTAATGGAAGAAAACACCGGAGACATCACGCTGGTTAATACCATTCCCCTGGTGGAAAACACGATATTGGAGTTCCCCCTCTACATAACAGCCAGAGATGGTAGATCTGAACAATATGTCTGAGTATCCAGCACGACCTGCAGCTTGCCAGAAATTGAAGAATCGCTCAACCTGATTGTGATGATTCAGACTGTTATCTTAAAAGAGCCAATCAGTGCTAAATCACAACTTTTTTATGCCACAAGAATGATTATTTGGCATGTGTAGGGCACAAAGAATTAATGTCCAAACCCATTTTGTTGAACTGCTCTCTGTGGGCTGAAATATTTAACAACTCAATCAGTTCGAAGTGTGACGTCAAGCACGTAGACTTTGGAAATATTAAATGCTAAGTGATCATAAAAATGTGATCATGCCCTTAAGACAGACTGGTGATCTCAGACACACACCTTTATTTCCTGCAACTCTCTACTGTACTTAGTTGAGTCTCTCAAAAATGCTTTTCACATTTACATTTCTCAGCTTAACTTTAAATGTGTGCTTTTCATTAACTCAGGCTTTACATAAAATGCAGAGTAAACATCTTTTAGAACGCTCACTATGAGCTTTTTATTGAGATTTGATTGGACAAGTTTAAGTTCTTTGTCAAACACAGTTTCACACAGCAGCAAAAGCTTCATCCCTGCGGTTGAATCAGACGGGGAGCTGCGTCCGACATTTTTATGTACTTTTTCAAGACCCACCAGTTTGATTGTTCAGGTGTTTTTCACAATGACGCATGACCGCGAGTACGTTATCACCTCGTGTGACATTCATGTGGTCAGTGTGATCATTGTGAGCAGGTATGAACATTTTGACTTTAGACCAGTGTTCATTTTGTTCAAACTATGACTAAATATGCTCGTCAACAACCTTTTTTATGACTAAGACGAGACAATGACGAGACGGCACCGACGTCACGAAAAACTGTGACTATATCAACGTGCAATATTTTTGACGAAACGACAAGATTAAAATGAACGCATGCAACTACCTAGTATTATATAATTATAGAGACGGAAGGTAAAAAAATATTTATCTGATAAATTGTCTGATATTCTTCCACGCTTCTCCTCTAGGCGGCACTATATCCCGCTCCTCCTCAGCACAGGTGAACATTCGTGCTCCTGGAGATTCAAAGCCTCAGTTTTTACAAAAAGTGTACCATGGCACCGTAGAAGAAGAGCAGGACCCAGGAGTTGTGATTCTGAGGGTATGTTTTGTTTTTTTAACTGTCATGTCCATGTCAAAATGTCAGATCTTTTAATCAACCACCTCTTCGTCTAACGAGAATAGTCTATTTGTATTTCGGTGTTCACTGTTGTTTAAAAAGTGGATGATTAACTTCTGATTCTCCACAATTTCCATGTAAGTAGTTAGTAAAATAATTTTTACATCCTGCTCTTGAATCTTTATGTATTCAGGTTGACTTCCTT
>CALSCE010010695.1:1005102-1043632 GCA_943593645.1 Bovichtus variegatus | reverse complement strand
GGTGTCGCCGGGTACAAGCTTGTTCACCTTCTCAGCTGTAGACCCCGATGAAGGAGCAAATGGGAGAGTTACTTATAGTATTTCCCAGCAAAGTCCCTCATCGGACCCTGCTGTGTTTGAGTTGGACTCTTCCAGCGGGACTCTGCGACTGGCCCAGCCTCTGGACTACAGTGAGGTGAAAGTGTACAGTCTCAAGGTTCAGGCCTCTGATGGGGGGACTCCCGCTCTGGTAGGGAACGGCTCTGTGGTGGTGAAGGTGAAGGATGTGAACAACAACCCGCCCGAGTTCAGTAAGGAAAGATACGACGTGGTCGTCTCTGAGAACCTGGCCAGCGGTGCGTCCATCCTGACTCTGGAGGTCACTGACAGGGATGAGGTGAGTTAAATCGCCTAAAAAAAGGATTTGGTACTCAGCTCTATAAGATCAGACTCTTTGTGTGTAGATGTGTCCTCACGTGTACTGAAAATACATTCTGTACTTATTTACAATCAGTACAGTTGCAGGAACTGTTTGCTACCAGCTCTGTGATTCTCTAACTGTAGCTGCTGAGTCAACACTTGAATTAACTAAAAAAAAAAATAATAATAATCATGTGTTTAAGAGTAATGTCGTTTTTTCTTTGATAGGAATTTGGCGACAAATTACAAGACAACAGTATGGAACATAAAAGGAGAAATAAATAACTTTAAAACTTTGAATGTATGTTAATCTGGTAGAGATTGGATAACATTTTAAAAACGTTTGGGTAGGAGCTCTTCCTGGACTCAAAACCAGTTCTGCCTTTGTCAGGGAGTCAAACAAATATATACTTTTTTTTTAAATGTGAAGTACTTTTCAGTTGGCGAAGTCTATACTGTTAAATCAATCCTGAAACAAAAACAAGAAAGAAAAGTTCTGAATTATCATGGAGCTATTACTACTCATGTTCAGAAACAGGGCGCCTTTATTTATTTAACTGTGTCCTATCTGCACCGGATTACAATTACATGGTGACCTTTAATGTGAGGAATGATTATCTCTTATCTCTGTGCTGCACATATTTCCATCAAATAAACCAAATCCAATTATTGTTCAAATACATCTGAAAATTAATGCCTCTCTTTGTTAATTAACCAGGACCATCAGAAGTTTTACCCAAAATGTTTCCAAAGCATTCGTTCTTTATATTCTTTGCTGCCTCCATAACTGTCGATCTCGGAGACTAACATAAATGAAAAATAAATACACCACTCAATGTTGTATTCCTGTGCCGGATCACACGGGACTGATACTGTCAGGTGACGTCTGAGTGCTTTGGTGAAATAGATCCATTAGTGTTAGTAATAGATTTGTGTTGGGAGAAAACACAGATGAGATAAACTCTCACAGTTTGGACCTTGGCACTTCTGCTTTAACATGCAGATCTGGGAAATGGTCACAGTCATTTATTAAGAATATATTTATTGCTTCAGATAAGTACCTGCTGACGATGAACTCCGACCATGACGTAGATTCCACACACTGACCATATCTTCTCCTTCAGGGTGGATTCTCCGATGGTTACTTCCTCTATACCAACGATACCTTTGACATCAACAATCAAGGTGTGGTCTCACTGAGGAAGGACGTCACCTTGGACAGAGAGACAAAGGACAGCTACATATTTCAGGTACAAAGGTCACATGACTAAATGATCTCCTGGTTTTTGCCTGTTTCAAAGAAAAACTACATACAGTACGTTTAGTTCTCGGAGAGTGCGGCTCTCCAAAACATCTTCAATGGTACCAGAAAAATTAAAACATCTGATAATTCTACATTTATTTGTTGCATTTTATATTGTATTTACTATAGCTAAAAGCTATAGAGTTAATTTTGTTTCATAAACTTTCACTGATTCTTTCCATTGGAAAATAAATAGTATTTTGCTACAGTAGGATGTTTTTCATGGCTCCAGTAATACAGTATCATTTACAACAACTTAAATATACTTCTTTAGGTTGCAGTCCGAATAAAAACTAGCTCCGGATCTTTAAAAATCCTGTGCTTTAAAATTGTACTAAACTCTTTAGTTAAATGTGACCACAGATGAATTTACGCTTAATGTCTAAAGGATCAATTTTGTATCATGAGTTACTCTGTGTTGTCTATGCAAGATCCTATATTTTATCTCTTTGAATTTATTACAAAGAACAATAGTCGGAGACACAAATACATTCATCCCTAACATCTTCATTGTAAACAAGGTCCCATCGCTTTGTAAGTTTTCTTTTTTTATTAGTAAGAAACTAAACACATTACTGAGTCATACTTTGACCTTGTGTTTTCTGAATCTAAATCAATTCTGTAAAAAAACAAAAGGTTTTGGACAACATATCGTTTTATAAAACAGAGATAACTGGACAGAGATGGTGGACGGTGCTTTGTTTGTTCTCTCTGTGTCCAGGTGGTGGCAGTGGATCAAGTCATTGACGGCCTGAGAGCCACAGCTCAGCTCAACCTCACCGTGCTGGACTACAACGACAACGCCCCACAGTTCCAGAGCATCCCAGACCCCCTGCAGATCCCCGAGGGCGACTACTCGGAGAAAACTCCAGGAGAACTTTTCACCATCGTGGCCACAGACGCCGACCTCGGCCCCAGCGGAGAAGTCAGCCTCTCCCTCCCCGGCCTTCACCCGCTCTTCAGATTTAGAGAGGTGAGAGTGGACTATGGGAAACGTTTTCAGCCTGTACTGTGTCAACGTTCGGGCTCTAAGATCACGAGCTGTCTTGCAGGATGGGACGTTGCTGGCTGTCGGCTCTCTGGATCGGGAGAGCAGGGAAACGTATGACCTGATTGTGAAGGCCGTAGACAAAGGCAGCCCCCAGAGAGAGGTGAGAGACGCCTGCAGAGACGAGGGAGAGAGAGCAAATATGTTTCCGTTGACATTTTAAATGAAAGCTAACAGTTGGAAAACGGATGAGACAAATAATCTGTGAAAAAAAAAGTATGTATCTCTGCCTCCCCCTGTGCTCCTAATGGCATCTGATGAGATCAAGATGTCACAGTACCCGAATGAAAACAACCAATCAGAGCCGAGGAGCCTCTGACAAAGTGTCAATCACGGCTTGTGAACAGCGCTGATCAAATATGAATCCAGATTCTGTTACTGCCTCGTCTATTGAGCTCCCCTCAAATGTTTTCAGAAACATATTTTAGTGTACTTTGACTTTTTATTTCTAGATTATCTGTCTCATTCTGTCAGGATATAGTGACAGTTTCAGCAAATATGACAAAAAGGTTATTCTTTTTTAATAAAGTTACCAAATGCAGCTTTAATCAGGTGTAGTTGATAGGACGCAAAGAAAAGGAAAAATAAATATAAATAATTTAAATTGTAATTAATTAAATATTTAAAAAAAATACAGAATAAATTACGATTGATATTACTGAAAGAGTTCTTTGTTAAACTGACTTCTGTGCACCAGAACGTCACCACCGTCAGAGTGAGCCTCATCGACGTCAATGACAACAGACCTGAGTTCAGCTCCAGTAGCTACGTCGGCAGCGTCCTCCTGAAAGACGCCGAGAAAGGGAAGCTGCTGCTGACGCTGTCCGCCACCGACAGAGACGCCGGGAACAACTCGCTCATCGTCTACAGGTCAGTTCAGCTGACACCGCCTGGTACTTCTACCACACGTTCAAGGTCTGCTTTGGCAAAGTTTAAGGACTCAGAATTGGTGTTTTTCTGCATGAACTCCCGTCTCTAAGAACTGATCATTCACAAACTATCAATCTACAAACAGATGAGTTATTAAGCGCCATGTACGAGTGATTTAAGAACATTTTCCTTCTTTGTATCCGTCACAGTACAGCTCTGCTCTGATGACACGTCGCCGGTATTTGTACTATTAATATTTTTTTTTATAGTTTTAGGTTCTCTAACGCGACGCACACTGCTCAAGTTGTTATGTTTTTCTCTGCTAATTTACAGCTGCGGGATTTGAATCTTCACTTTGCTCTTTTGGTCATATTTTTGTGATTGAGACTTTCCAACACACAGACGCCTTACATGGCGATTTTAGTCAAATAAAACATTTTTTTTTACATTTTTTTCTACTGTCTGCTGTTGTAGTTTCTCTGCAGGAAGTTCTCCATATTTGGCCTTAAACAGTGAGACCGGGGCAGTGACCTTGACCTCTGACCTTGCTGATGTCACAGAGGACACCACGCTCGTGCTGACAGCCACGGCTACAGACCGCGGCCGGCCTCCTCTCAACTCCACAGGTCAGTCTGACGGCACCGTGCGGTTTTACTCCACGTTTGTTTCCCACAATTCTCCCTGTTGCCTGTTCTGTGTGTCAGAAACTGAAGCATTTATTTTCTTAAGTCCAGTCACTTTGAGTTGTGGTTTAAGATCCAACAAAAAAACATTTGTTTCGACTGCGCCGTGGCCGATAATAACAAAAGAAAATGATTATTATTATATTTTCTCATTTCTGTATGTAGCACTTAAATTGGTTTCTTGCTGTTCTGAGTTTGTATCCTCATGGTTGTAATGTCATGAATATGTAAAGATTCAACATCCAGAGCTGCATCATTTATTAAGTTATTTATTTTATAGTATAATTAATAATAATAATAATAATAATATTAAATACATTTATTAATAATAAAGTACTTTAGGATTAAAAAAATTATGGAAAAGTTTTCAGACACTTTACTTAAGTCAAAGTAGCAAAATAACAATGTAATAATACTCCAAAATATTACTTAAAGTATTTTCAGCATTATATTTAAAGTATGAAAAGTACAAGTACTCATTATGCAGAATGGCCCTTTTCTGTTATATTATATTATTTACAATTTTATTATATTCCTGAAGCACGATGGGTTAATTTCACATTAATGATCCACTCGCTGTACATTATCAAACTTATTACGCATATACTTACTAAAGAAGTCAACATTTTGACACAAATGAACAAATTGACAAATTTAAATTAATGTTTTTATTGTTTCCGCTTAAAAAAAAATCATTGGGACTATGATTTTTTTTTACAGCATTTCATATAGAATGTATTTAATACTGACCTGGGAGGTCCATAACTTGTGTCTTGTTTTACGGTTGTGGATGTCCGCAGCCTTCCTAGCCTGCTCCTGCTACTAGTGTGAAGCTCATCACTTCATGTATTCAGAGGGTTTTTCCAGAAATCGGTGTTTAATAAAGAAGATTCTTGGTTGCTAGTTGAGTGTTACCTGTGCTGTACGTGTCTCGCAGCTCGTGTCGTGGTGAATCTGAGGGTTGTCAGTCTGGTGGAGGGCGTGGCCTTCAGGAGCTCCTCCTACAACTTCAGCCTGCCTGAGAACCAGCCGGCGGGGGTGACTGTGGGGACGGTCTGGGCCTCCTCAGGAAGCGACCTTTACGACGTCACCTACACACTGAAAACACACACTGACCTGTTCTCCGTCAACGCCAGCGGAGCCATCCTGAGCAGAGGTCAGCTGGACAAAGAAGAGCAGGATTGGTTCATCCTGGATGTGGAGGCAGTGGACACAAGGACCCCCCCTACGTCAGCCGTCGCATTGGTAGGGTCTGTTTTTTAACTTGTATTGATCCTAGAGACCTGTCTACCTGCCTTCAGGTGATATTAACTGCTGAAGAAACTAACCTGCATTCAAGTTACAAACACAGCACATAGCAACCGATATACTGTGCGCTCCTTTGCAGTACTGTAATGTGTAATTCATGTGTAAAAGACATACTTTCATTTGTGAAAAACAACAACTTTCAAAACATTATCAAACAAGAATTTGGCAGCCCCACCTGCAGCAACTCTGAGGACCCTCGAGGGGTCACGGACCCCCTGTTGAGGACCGATGGTCTAACTAATAGTGAGACTCGTGACATACTGTTAAACTTCTTCTGCGGGGACTATAACACGTCAGCATGATTTTGAACCTGGAGTTTCTCTGTGCTGGTGGAAACATGTTTTCGTTGTCTTCTTCTCCTCTGCAGCCTGAACTGATGCACAGAAAACCTTCAGTATTTTGACCCATTTCTTCTCCCTCTCAGGTCAGAGTCCAGGTGGAGGACGTGAACGAGTCTCCGCAGTTTCCCTCGGAGGTTTATAAAGCCTCCGTGTTCAGCATCGCCCCGTACAAAACCCCCGTGCTCCAAGTCAAGGTAAACACACCCGGCTTCTGTCAGTTTCACATTGTCGGAAAACATATTCTAATCTCCGTATCGCTGTAATAAAACGTTGGTGTCTCAGATAAGAACTGAGGCTTTATTGATCTTCTCTGTGTTGAATGATTAACTGGTGACATGCAGCAGGAAACTTTCATATCAGAGACGATGTTACCTGTGGTCTTATACCTTGTGTCAGTACGCACCGTTATTAAAGCATCTCGACACATTTTTGACCTTTTTTACTTTGCGTTATCCTTCATATATACAGAAAACACAGTGCATACATAAACAAACAAAAAGCAAACATCTCCTCAAAACATGATCCATATAATGTTTCAGTATTATTTATATGATATATTTATATATAATATTTAAATCTTATTATCTTTACTTAATTTAAAGAAAGACCATCTTTTTTCAACCACTTTTTGTTCTTATTTGTACACTAGTTTAATTCCATGTCTGTCCAAAATGTCATGACTTCATCATTTTACCCCGTTAGACATTTGTGCTTATTGTCATAATTAGCACATGATTTTATGTGTTATGGTCAGAAAGGGGTTTTGTGACGTCACAGTGACCTTTGACCCCCAAAATAAAAACAAAACCCTCCACATATAAAGAGTTATGGTTAATTGTTTTGGATAAATTGCTGCATCCAGACCAGACACAACAATAAAAAACATAAGCAAACATAAGCCTAAGATTTAAAAACAAACAAAAAACCAGCCATGTGAGAACACGAAAACATTTTTGCCTCAAAAAGTCATCGTACAAAGTTTATGTGAATCCAGATCTGCACATAATCTCCAGTATTATCTGGTCGTCTCTGTTACACGTATTTCTGAAGACATTTGAACCGGCTGAATGTTGCCCAGCAGGACGTTGAGGTGGAGTCACTTGTGTCCCGCAGGCTTCAGACCCTGACGTTGGCGAGGAGGGCCGGCTGGTCTACAGCCTGCCAGCGGAGAGCGCTTCCTTCGACGTGGAGCCGTCCTCGGGTCTGGTGTATGTGGTGTCGGCCGGGGGTCTGGCTGGACAGACGGCTACAGTGGAGGTGAAGGTCACAGACCCCAGAGGACTTCATGCTACAACCAAGGTGGAGGTGAGTGTGGAGGACGGGGTCAAGTAATCACAGAGGTGGAGAAAAAATTATCAACAATTTTCAGAAAGGTAAGAAAATGCAAATCAACATCCTGCACAATCAGAATCTGGTTTGTTGCAAATACAAGGAACAAAGTGAATTAAATCACTTTTCTTTCCCTGACTTCTTTATTTTTTCACCTCTCCCTCTTTATTATTTTATTCAGTGACATGAAGTGCTTTTCCAGTCGCCCAGTTTTCATGCGTCTCACTATTTTGGTGGATTTAAAGCGATCCAGTTTGTCATGATTACCGTCACACACGAAGACCTTTGTATTCTCCTGAATATTGATGCTCTCAGGACTGTATCGTTTCTGTATATTAATAAAATTTTTTACTCTTCTGCCCCCAGGTGGAAGTGCAGGGAAGTGCGAGCAGCGACGACGTGGTGGTCATCTCCCTCAACCAGCCTGCGAACGTTGTGGAGAAGAAAGTCCCAGAGTTGGAGAAGTGAGACACGTTCATCTCACGATTCGGAGATTCATTCCTTCTGGTTTTTAATGAATTAGATTTTTTTTATTTCATAGGGACGATGCAATTCAGCATAGTTCCAATACAGAGCATGAAACTCTTGGCTTTTACATGTGTAGTTAAAATATACAGCTTTTAATTTCATAACAATACAATGGACATTATAGACATACATAAACACTAATACACCTTGGTCATTTACTGTAACCTTTGTTGTGAATGATTTTATATCTTGTATATTTTTTGCTCTCAGGTCTTTGGGTGCAGCTCTGGGTTTGACCGTGACCATCATCGAGGTGTCGAGCGCCAACGGAGGATCCTCCGAGGCCAGAGCGCCGAGAGCCGCCGTGAAGACTTTGGTCAGCTTCATCTCCGTGGACGGAGGAAAGGTGGTGTCCTCCGGAGAGGTCGCAGAGTAAGAGTTTCACAGTATATCACAGCTTGTGGTGGAACGTAACCAAGTACATTTACTTTCCATACTTGACTACATTTCAGGGGAAAATATTTTACTTTTTAATTTATTTGACAGTTACTTTACATAATAGTTTTGCAAGTTGATGAGCTATTAAATGATGTTTTGTTATAAATTAAACTGCCCAACAGTTTATACAAGTACAGCTGAAAGGATTAATCAATTAGTCGGAACATCTTGATAATCGTTTCATGGTTCCAGCTTCTCAAATGTGAAGATTTGCTGCTTTTCTTTTTAATAATGTTGATGTTTGGACTGTTTTTTTTACAAACCAAACAATCTGCAGATAAATCCATAATAAACATAATTTAAAAACATTTGCCTTAAGTTAAGGATCTGGATACTTCCTGCTTCTCCCCGCCTCTCATAAGATGTCTGTAACTCTTCTGTCGGCTCCACCAGGAAGCTGCAGAGCCAGGCAGTCGCTGTGATGGCGGAGCTGGTCAAAGTCTTCGGGGAGAGTCTTCATTTCGACGTGGAGCTAAATCCTGTAAGCCCCGCCTCCAACCAGGCTGTGGTCATCGCTCTGGCCGTCTTGTTGACCCTGAGCATGCTGGGATTGATCGTCACTGCTTCCTTCTTCATCTGGTGAGACTGGAAACGGCGACACAAGTTCGTCAGAATATCGTTCACAGCTCAGGACAAAAAAAAAATCAGACGATGCAGATTTATTTCTCATAATAAGATTAAAATCTGAAGTTTAAAGGGAAGGTCAGATGTATGAGGTACTTATCCATAACAGGAGTATCTGCACTGGAGCAGCAAAACCAGTATCAAAGTGTACGCTATATTTAGAATATTTAACCTCTTATCCACCAGACTCCATTCACAAAAACAGTCATTTTACCTCCCAGAACACAGGAGCTGCCAGTCTACTGCGTAACATTAGTTTTATTTATAAAGAGAACGGCTTCAGTCTATATTCTAAATATAGCGTACACTTAAACTGATATTGATTTTTTTACACAGCAGGACATTGTTTAGCGTCTGTGCAGATACTCCTGTCATCTCGGGGCAATATGTCACAATTTACACTCTTATTACTGAAATAATATTTTATAGAAAATAGAAAGACAATAGAATATAAATGTTTAAATTCAATGTACAAAACGATATTCAAGAGTCTTAGTAATAACTAATTGTACATAATTAATCTTAGTCTTAATTACACTACTTAAACAAAAGATTAATGTACATTTTTCCTCTCAGGTTCAAGAGGAGTCAGAAACCTCAGGAGGATTCTGACGAAGCGAGCTTTGACATCGGCCGACAGGCTGAAGGTTACACGTGAGTCGTCTGAACGACTTCATGTTCTCGCCACAGCTCCGTTTGAAGCCTGTTTTTCATGGAAATCCTTTGGTTTTGTTGCAGGAACTGGACTCAGAAGGTTCCTGAAACCCGTGAACAGGTAAAGAAAAGAAATCAAATCAGTATTCCACACAAGTAAAAGGTTCACCATCAGTGTTTAATATGTGTATTGCATTACCTCCTTTATATCCTGTTGGTAGTTTAATCTACATCAATGCATCATATTCTATAAGATCATCACATGTTTGTATCTTTGTCTCTGTCCTGTGAGAACCACGTGTCTCTAAAAAGACAACTTTTCACCAGTTTCTCAGAAAAACAGCCTGTTTTCAGCTTTGTGACGATGCATTTTACAGCTGATCCAAGAGGCTTTTTAAAGACTTTATTTAGATTAAGAAGGAGGAGAATCTTAAAACACATGAAGGAAACTCTTCATCCTTCAGTTTATCACAAACACTCAACACATCTGGAGACACGTGGTTCACACTGGACAGGAAAAGTACATTTATCTCTGAGATGTAGTGGAGTAGAAATATAAAGTTGTAAAATATTGTACTTAAGTAAATCTCCATTTGTGTTTCGGGACGAGCAGCAGGGGATGGACGATAAAAGTGAGAGAGTCAAACACAACGGGATTGAGGACGATAATGAAAGCCGAACTTCTTCTCTCTGATGTGACACAGCATGAGTCCGCAGAGTGCCACTAAAATAGTCCCACATTCACTTCATACACTACAAACCTCTTGATTCTTAAAGCAGGTCAATGTTTAGAAATGGAACTGATGGACAATGAACTGTTTTAATAACTAAAATCAGCTGCTGTCGTGTTTAGATTGAGTTTTATTTAAAATAAATTCTGTTCAGCCACAGGGACAGAATGAGACAAATTGTGAGTTCATGAAATTTTGTGGAAAAAGATGAATTATTTTGTTAACAGGTAAAATGCTCCGACTGTACTGACTGTTTTAAATTAAGGAAAAAAATTGTTCTGATGCCACCAAGTTAAATTTAAGTATTATTTAAAAAAACAAATGTTGGCAGCAAAACTGAGCTAATCTTTCATGTTTATAATTAAATGTTCAAATGTCATTTTAAATTTTCTGTCTTTGCACTTTAACAAGCAAAATATTTAAATATTAATGCCGCTCTGCAGTAACACTGGCACTAATGTTCCTAATGTTTTTATTTCTGATTATATAATACTTATTGCTGTTTTTGTAAATGTAAGGTTTGACATTAACCCTCCTAATAAAAACTAAACATCAGTGATGAGTTTTTGTCTTTAACTCAACTTTACTGACAATAACATTTCCCAGATGACAACTTTAATCCAGTCACATCATTAATCTCCTGGAGTTCATTGTTAAATTGGACGTGGCTTAGATATTAAAATGTGTTTTTGGTGGTTTGTAGACAGAAACTGTATCTTTGTAGTTGCTTTAGTCTGAAAGGCTCAAAGTTTGTGAGGAAAACAATGGCATCAAACTAAAGATTTCTGCACATTTTCACTTGAAAATGCCCTCAAACCCGTACAGCTGCAATAATAATGTTACAAGCATGTGATAAGTAAAATAATTCTGTACTTACAGTTACACGCTCCAGGCTTTGTGATGCATTTAGTGTCGCGTACGTCTCCACTGCAGAAACCTGGATGTGAACGTCTGCAGCCTGAAATCAATTTAAAACTTCTAATTTTCTCTTTGGACAAACACTGAGGAAAACATAACAAAAAACCTCACAGCTTCACATGGATTTCAGTTCATTATTCTTCATATTAAAACTGTTTTTATTAATTTATTCTCTATTAAAATAAAATCAGAAAAAAATCAGAACACAGCAGAAGATAAACAATAGATTATGGAATGTACTTCAGTAAAGAAAATAAAAGCTCCAGCTGGTCCAACATGGGGGGGGCTTTATTACAACCAGTCAAATAAAGCACCGCTTTTATATATTCATATATATATAAAGATATTTATATATATATTTATATAGTTTTCATATACACCTTCAGGCAATGACTAGAGAGGATTCTTTACAGAATCAAGTTTCTTGTGGTTCTCTTAATTTACAGGTAAACTTAGTTTCTGGATAATTAAACCACAGAAAAAGTCAAGGCAACTTTCTTTTGCCTCGTTCATAAAGTACAAAACTGGCACAGAGGACGACCATTTTTATACACAGTAAAAATGCAATAAAATTAAATTACATACAGAGGAGACAAAAGTTCTGTAAACCTTTCCCCGTTACAGCAAACCTCAAACAAATAAAATCATTTTCCAAAACAAATTCAAATCAGTATAAAACACACAAAAAAAATCAACAAAAAAAAAAAAAAACTTTTTTTTTTTTGCCCTTTGAAAAAAATGTGCTATAGCTTGTACGACTTTTTCTGTTTTTCTTCTTTATTTGTCAAACGGGGGAGTCGGCTGTGCGTGGAGTTTATTTATTTAATTTTTTTGAGCGAAACGACACGGCGAGCGCCACTGAAGCTGGAAAAACCGACCGACTGAACATCAGCAGAAGGCAACGGACAGCAGCACACAAACAGCAGAAGAAGAAACCGAAAAACAGGGAAAAGTTTTTTCCTCTGAGCAGAATTCAGATTTCCAAAGAGAGAGAGAGAAAAAAAAAAAAAGGAGAAAATGTTTTTGTTAAAGATCTCATGGCGGCTGCAAGTTGATGATGTCATGATGAGGGCGGGCCTTTAACAGAGAGTTTGGTAACTATGGCGATGGTGGCTTCCACCGTCCTGTACAGCATGTCCAGCATGTCAGGTGGAGAGCCGGCGCTGAGAAACGCCTGTGAGGAGGAGGAGGAGGCGTGGCCACTGCAGCCCTCTGGCCCCTCGCCCACCAGCCCAAGGGATGATGGGTAGGCGGCGTCCTCTGAGAGGGGCGGGGCCGAGCTGCTGCTGTTCTTAGAGCCCGCCTCCTTCTCTTCCTGCACCTCCTCTGACGGGGCAGATGTCGCCTCTCCCCTACCCCCCTCCCGCTGCTCCGCCTCTTCATCCTCCCCTACCGCCACGTGTCGCGGCGGCTCATGCTCCTCCCCCGGCACAAACCCCTCCCCCGCCTCCTGCAGCAGGGAGGATGAGGAGGAGGAGAACGAGGAGGAGGACGACGAAGACGCCTCCATCTTCTCCTCTTTAGGGGAGGAGTCCAGGTTTCCCGAGGAGGCGGGTCCAGGGTCCGGAGAGGGCGGGTCCTGCTCGGTGCCCGGGTCGATCAGCGAGGAGGAGTCTCGCGTCTCCGTGTCCGAGGTGCTGGTGGGCGTCAGCGCCTCCTGGTGGTCCGGCTTCTGCTCGCTGCAGGGCGGGAGGGCCGAGGAGGACGAGGTGGAGGCCACGCAGAGCGGCGCCGCTGCATCACCGGCTCTGTCGTCATCACTGCTCACCCGTCGCCGCTTCACGGGGGTCGCCCCTTCATCCTCCGCTGACACACACACACAAAGAAAACACATTTTGGTGCCAAGCTGCGCAGGTTTCAGAGTTTCTTCTCTAAATATAACGGAGGTGTGAGGCTCACCGCTCTGACGATCTACATTAAAGTCTTTTTTTATTTGTTTTAAATGTCTCAGCTTTCAGACTCGTATCTATTTTATGACCTTCAGTGGAGACACTACAGGTGAATTGGGTAAAACTTATAACTAATAGACTTCACCAGTTGATTATTTACAATAAGACAATTAGTTCTTGTATTACAAGTTTTCAGAAATGTTATGTGTAAATCTGCAAATGAGGCATTATTTTATATTTTTAGATCTTTTTTTTGTGTTGTACCTTTGGCCTTGTGGTCCTTCGCCTCGAGCTCCAGAGCGCTGCGCTGCTGGACGCAAACACGACAGCGACCCAGCAGCTCCTGCAGGGCGGGGCAGAGCGCCGGGTCGACGGCCTGCGGCGGCTGGACGGACAGTAGCAGCACCAACGCCCTCAGCTCCTGACACATGGAAATATAATGACACAACATCAACAGTTTGTTCGGTGATAAAAGCTAAATGTGTCTTCTCGTAGAAAAAACATGATGATCTCATATGTAAATGAATATATTCATCCATATATATTGAGGGATTTGTTAAGTATGTTTATTTCTTTTCAATGATATAGTAATTATCCTCGGTTTACTTTCATTACTATTATTAGTTGTGTGTATTCTTTCTTATTCCTCGTTTGTTTTTTTCCTTCCAGATTTGTCCGGTCGACAAAGAGCATTTTAATTGAGAGAGAAATATAAACGTGTCCGGGAACAATTCTTCCCAAGAGTTTGTAAAAGCAAACACAATTTATTAAGTCAGAAAATGAAGGGAGAAAAAAAGCTGCAGTTTGACATCTGACGTCTCTTTTATTTGTGTCTATATCCTGCACCGTAATCAATGATTCAGCATGTGTATGCACGATTATCAAGGGTTAAGGGATGGGGGTAAATCATGTCAATAAAGCTATTTGAATGAGTTTTCATTCTTAAACAGGAGGTAGGAAGTGCTCTGTGTGTGTGTGTGTGTGTGTGTGTGTGTGTGTGTGTGTGTGTTTGTGTGTGTGTGTTCGTACAGCGTTGAGCAGGCCGCTGGTCTTGCTGAGCTCCAGGCGGTGAGCTGCCAGTTCAGGCTGCAGGCTGCTCTGCTCACTCAGCAGGTTCGTCACCAGAACACCAATCAGGTTGGAGCAGCTGGGACCGGACAGCACCTGGACCTACACACACACACACACACACACACACACAGACACACACACACAAAGTGTTGCTATAGCGCCATCACCTGGACAAATGTTCCCACAGATGGAGGATAAACTACTGAAGCCCTGAGAGGCAAATCAGGAAAAAACGTATTCTGGTGATTTATTTATTCAGTCTGATCGAAAGTGTTTTCTCTCCTGTGTTTATAAATAATAATAATAAAAAAATGTATAATAAATTCCTTTAAAAAAGTATTTTTTTTATCTGTGAAAACAGGTGGGAAAATTATTTAGTTTGTTGTTGTAATACTCATTTGGGCCACAAGAGGCTGTTCTAAACACTAAACTAAAAGCATTCATGTTTTCTTCCAGGTGAGTTATGACTTCATACAGTAATGTTACATAACTTGTGTTTAGAGTGCATGGAGAAATTAAAACATGAATATTTAGAACATGGTGGTGCACAAATGAATATTACAGCAAGAAACACTTCTGAAAAATGATCCTAAAAGAAAAGAAAAATAAGTTTTTCACCTGTTAAGTCACAAACACAGGAGAGAAAACAATTGAGATCTGACTTAGAAAATAGATCCCCAGATTTTGTAAATTTACCACAAAATCTAGTTTGTTTTTCTAAAGGTTTCTGGTACCTTGTGCAGGAAGCAGGTGAGGAAGGAGTAGGCCACATTGTTGTTGAGGAACGTCCTCTCGTCCATCAGGATACACTTGATGTACTCGCTGAAGGCCGGATCCTCACACAGCAGCTTCACACACGTTTTAGCCAGAACAGACTGAAGGAGAAACAAAAACAACGACATCAATGCAGGAAAAGGGAGCTGGACGGATAATAACGCGGCTGGATTTTTACAAAAGGGCCATTGTGGGTAAAAAATACAATTACGGAGCCGAGGGAGAGGAGTAATATTCTGGAGAAAAAACTTTATAGATTAAAGTCATACATTTATGAGAAAAAATGTAAAGTGGTAAAGAAAGAAAAAAAAAAAACCCAAAAATAAAAAAAAAAAAAAAAAAAACCTGAATATTCGATATTATAAAGTTGCAAATTTCTGAGAAAAAAAACTAACAATTTTTCCAAGCAATTTTTTTTTTGTGCAATTTGTGATTTTTTTTCTTGTAAATGTATCACTAATTTCAGAGAATATCTTAAAATGTTCTCATAGATTTATGACTTTTCTCATAATATTACTCTTCTCCCTCGGCTTCATAATTTTTTCTTTTAATTCTTTTTTTAAATCAAAAAATTGCGAGAAAACAAAAACAAAAAAAAAAAACAGAAAAATTGTGTTTTTCTTTGTTTCTCATAAATTTGTGACTTTAGTCTTAAAATGTTTTTTTTTTGTCAATTGTGATTCTATTTCTTGTGAATTTACCACATTAATCCATCTAATATCAAAGTTTTTCTCGCAAATTTATAATTTGATAATCTGAGAGAATATTTCATGTAAATTGATAATTTTTTTCTCAGAAATTCTCAAAATGTAAATCAGGCTCCGTATTTAAATTAAATTTTTACATATGGTCCTAATACGCTGTTGTAGGATTTAATCATTTGTCCGGTGATCAAACCTCCAAACTTTGAAATGTGACAAACCTGTGACTGACAGAGCTCCGTCCACAGTTTGGGGAAGATAGCGAGGTGAAGAGGAAGTCCTTCATACGCGATCAATACACCTGAGAGAGGAGGGTCAATATGGAAACTTTATATTCTGATGTGTGCATGCAGTTTTTATCAATGGTTTATTTTCAGTTCACACACACACACACACACACACACACACACACACACACACACACACTTAAACGTACTCAGTTTGACGAGTGTTTCTGTGAATTTCTCGCAGTTGATGGCGACGCGACACAGCAGGTGGCTGAACTGGTGATAAGACAGGAAGTAATCCAGCAGCATCCGGTCGTACACCTCGTCCTTACCCTGAGAGACACACACACACACACACACAAAGTTTACTACCAACATCAGGCTCCTGCAGGTTAAAAAAAATAAATAAATTAAAAAAAGTAAATCTTTTTTTAAAAACATTTAAATTTAGTTTAATTTTAAACGCAGAAAAAGGATAAATAATTCATATCATTATCTGCAAATTCAAAAGATCGTGCGAGAAGAGCTGCAGGTCATGTGACAGAGCTGCAGGTCATGTGACAGAGCTGCAGGTCATGTGACACAGAGCTGCAGGTCATGTGACACAGAGCTGCAGGTCATGTGACAGGTCATGCGACAGAGCTGCTGCAGGTCATGCGACAGAGCTGCAGGTCATGTGACAGAGCTGCAGGTCATGTGACAGGTCATGCGACAGAGCTGCTGCAGGTCATGCGACAGAGCTGCTGCAGGTCATGTGACAGAGCTGCAGGTCATGTGACAGAGAGCTGCAGGTCATGTGACAGAGAGCTGCAGGTCATGTGACAGAGAGCTGCAGGTCATGTGACAGGTCATGTGACAGAGCTGCAGGTCATGTGACAGGTCATGCGACAGAGCTGCTGCAGGTCATGCGACAGAGCTGCTGCAGGTCATGTGACAGAGAGCTGCAGGTCATGTGACAGAGCTGCAGCAGGTCACGCGACAGGTGAACGTACCTTGCTGCTCTCCACCATGGACGGCAGCAGACACATGTTGAGCTCCGGTCTCGGAGGTCGGATGTTGTTCTTGGCTCCCATCAGCTTGATGTTCTCTCTACAGGGCAGGTAAGGACCGAACGACACTGTGGACAGAAACACGGTCACTGAAGCTGCCCTCGGGGTTAACGAGGATTTACAGGGTGATGGAGGAGGAGACTCACTGGGGATGTTGCTGTGGTGGTAGGTGCAGTGGTTGTGCTGCAGGAAGGGAACCAGAGTGTGCAGGAAGTCGTGAGGACTCAGCAGAACGAGTTCCTTCAGAACGTCTGCAGGAAGCAGAACAGAGAGAACATTACAGTCAGTACTCGCTGTAAAATACTCTGTCACAGGAACAAGTGCTGCACTGAAGATGCTCCTGAAAGGAAATCTAAGTATCATCAGGAAAATGTACTTAAAGATTTAAAAGTAGAAAAATGTGACTGTTATATTATTATATCATTAGATTATTATTCCTCGTGCATCAATGTAAAAGCAGGATTTTACTGTTGTAGTTGTTGGAGGTGGAGCTCATTTTGAAATATTAACTAATAATTATCTTCATTATGGATTTAATCTGCTGATTATTTTCTCCATTAATCCATCGATTGTTTGGTTTGTAAAAACAAACATTGAGAGAAATGGCGCCACAATTACCCAAAGTGACACCTTCATGTTTGTTTTTGTCCAAACCTCAACATTATTACTATTATATTACAATTATTAAAAGGAAAAACAGAAAATATTCACATTTGAGAAGCTGGACCAACAACAGAACCATGAAACATCTTTACATGAAAAATCAAAGAAGTTGCCAATTAAGTTCCTGTCAATCTATATAAATATATATATATAAAAATATATTAAAAAAAAAAATATATATATATATCATATTTATATTTTCCTACAGCTGCTCAGTTCAACAGCTGTTTTCTCTTCCAACAAACTATTGAAGAATAAACAGAATTGAAAAAACCCTTCCTGTAAACTGGTGTGTGTGTGTGTGTGTGTGTGTGTGTGTGTGTGTGTGTGTTACCCAGGCAGGCGTTGCGGAGCTCGGGCGGGCTGTAGGAGTTGAGGAGTGTGAGCAGCTTGTGGGCAAAGTCGATCCTCTCCTGCCACTGGATCAGAGCCTGCTTCACATCTGGACGACAGAAACATCTGCTCAGAACCAACATCTCACACTACAGATTCATCATTAATATCCTAAACTTAACTAAGGACAGAAATAAGAGATGAACCCATAGAAAGTATATAACAATATGAATAGAAGTCTGACAGCGTACAATAAAACAAGTAATATGTAGAAATAATACTTATCGTTTGTCTGTATTTATATAAGAGAAACATAAGAGCTGCAACGATGAGTCGATCTACAGATACAAATAATCGGCAACTATTTTAATAATAAATTCATCGTAATTTTTCAGCCCCTCAAATAGAGATTTCCTGTTTTACTCTGTTACATCATATTACAATTAAGTTTGACTCATAAAACATTTAAAGATATCACCTTGGACTATGAGAAACTGGGATGGACTTTCTCCTCTAATTTATGACATTTTATAGCCCTAACTATTAATCCATTGATCTAGAAGATTATAGGCAGATTAAAATATAATAATGAAAATAAATGTTAGTTATATGATAAAACAGAATAAGATAAAAACATAATATAGTATGGGATATAAAATACAAGGTGAAGTAGTATAGTACAACATTATTGCGCAGCATTTTTATACAGTATGTATGTATAATACACATTTATGTTATATTTGACTTTATACACCATGAAGAGTACAACTCTGGTTTATTCCTCTTTTTTAGTTTCCATTTATTTTTTAACTTTCTCTATGCATCTGTAATTATTTCTCCGGTCAGAATCATCTTATTTTGCCTTATAATATAAAATATAATATAGAGTTGTATCAGTATAGTACGACAGCGTATTACGGCCATTGTAGGTGAAACATTATTATAATTACAGCGGGGGGGGGGGGGGGGGAAAAAACAGAATTTATCAGATTAAAGTTGAAATTCACAAGGAAAAAAAAAAAACAAATTTAGGAGAAAAACAAAAAAACTTGAATATTCTCAGAAATTATTGTGAAAAGTGTGTTTTTTTCTTTTGTCGAGAAAACTTTGCAAAGTTGAGTCGACCTCATCTCACCACAGCAGCTTGTCGTGTATCATTATCAAAATATACTTTGCAATCGGATTTAGCAATAAGTACCTTTTAGTTTTTACTCTACAATGGCTCGATTACGCCCTCGTAATACAGATATTCTAGTAAACAATACACTTGTAATCCCGTCTACATCGTGTAACTTCTGACCTTTGCGCTGCAGGTACGGCCGCGTGGCTTTGAGGACGGAGAGGAAGATGGAGAGCAGCTCCACCAGATCTCCGGTGACGTGACACGCCGTGGCCTCGTGGTACATCATGTGCAGAGTGTTGAAGGACTGCAGAGGACGGACAGCGAGCGCCACATTACCCACGACTCTCGCATCCTCAAGGACGGCGAGCAACCAAGGTTCTCGTGACATTAACGCTTAAAGTGTCGACTTCAACCAGATGTGTCCAATCACACAGCTTAAAACACCTCAGAGGGTTTTTGTGTTTGTTTATAATGAACATAAAAGATAAAAGCAAAGTCTAACTTTTCTAAATTCACCAAATAATAATAATTTTTATTTAATACATTTCTTTAGTTTTTACTGAATAAATATCTCAGTAAAACCAGAATAAAAAATAATTTAGAATTTAAACAAGTTAGACTTTGCTTTTATCTTCATTATAAACAAACACAAAAACCCTCTGAAGTTTTTTAATGAAGCAAATATCCACTAATTAAATAAATCCACAATATCTATCGTCACTTACACATTTTTTTTTTTGTCCTTTTAAAAAAGAAAAAAACTGACAGAAAATATTCAAATGATTTAGATTTTTAAGCTTTTTTTCCTGATCCTACCTCCGTCATGAGGATGAGTCCTCTGTTGAAGACCACCAGCAGTCGGTCCTCGTCGTTCTCCAGCAGAACCCTGAAGGCACTGAGGGGAACAACAAAACCAGCTGTTAGGATCCAGATGACAGAAGCTCCGGACTGTAAACTGCAGTGTTCGCATTCTGTCTCTAAATCCAACTTTTCTTTTTTTTTGTTTTTACAAAAATTTACCAAACGATGATATAGAGTTAAGAGTTTTAACTGTTCTTCTAATTGGAGCAGAAACATTTTTAATATACATAAAAAGCGTTTTATATATCTTTTATATATATATATATATATATATATATATATATATACAAAAAAATAATATATACACAATATATATATATATATATATATATATAAAAAATCTATATAAATATAAAAAAATATATTAATATATATATAAAATATATAAATAAAAAATATATATACATACATATATAAAATAAATATATATTAAAAAAAATCTATATATAAAAAATTATAATATATATAAAAAAATTAATATATATATATATATATATATATATATATATAAAAATACCATATTTATATTTTCCTACATCTGCTCAGTTCAACAGCTGTTTCCTCTTCCACAAAGTGTCGAAGAAAAAACATAACTGTGTGTGTGTGTGTGTGTGTGTGTGTGTGTGCTGACCTGATGAGCGTGGTCCAGCAGGAGCGGCCGTCCAGGCAGCGCAGGTAGCAGCTGATGGTGGTTTTCTTGAACTGTTTGACGTCCTCCAGCTCTTCTTCTCTCATGTCGGCTCGCTGCGCCACAAACAGCTGCATCAGGTTGAACAGCTCCTCCACTGCCTGCAGGGGGCGGCACACACACAGCAGAGACCATTCATTATGTATCATTCCCATGATGTTTATTTGTTTCTTACCATGAGGACTACTACAAAAACATATTTTCTACTTCCTCCATATCAGACACTCAAACGGCAAAACATGTTTTATGAAGAATATTTGAAGAGTCCCGCTCTCTTCTTCAGCCTCACGCGTCACATGTTATTCTGCCGTGTGATTTAAGGCACCTGTGTAAACTACTCTACGCCCCCTTTTGTTGGGTCTCTGTCGTGAAGGATAATCTATTTTAAGAGACTTCCTGGTTAAATGGAGGTTCAACAACTTTTTGGCACAGATTTTATTTCATTTCGCTCTGTTTTTGTACTTTGATTTTCCAGTTTTTGGTTGTCTGTGTTTTTTCAGACAGATTAAATATTTCTTTTTGTCCTTGTTCAATGTTTTGATTGAAACCAAGAACAACACCTGACATGGACAACATATTGAAAGAACTAGAAAATGAAAAAGTTATTCTGAATCTAACATCAGCAAGAATAAAAAAAACAAAAAAATAAATAAAAAATGCTTAAACTAATTGAAATAAACAATAAAAAAAAAAGACAGTTCTGCTGAAGCTGATGTGAGAAGACTCTCCACTCACGCCGGGGTACTGGCTGGCGTGTGGCGTCAGGTTCTTGAAGGCCCACTGGATGTTCTGGTGCGAGGCGAGCTGGCGGGTGAAGGTGGGCGACTGCTCGCAGCACATGCGCAGGATGCCGTAGTATGCGGGCAGCATGCCGCGGTTGAAGAGCACCACCTCCTGGTCGTCGTGGTCGGCCAGGATGTAGTTGAAGGCGATGTTCTTGGTCACCACGGGGTTCTGCACCACCAGGCGCACGTTCTCCGGACAATCCACGCACATGTTGTACCAGAAGGAGAGCAGCGCCTGCTTGTTGTGGTTGGTGGCGATGGCCGGCTCCGACAGTTTGGGCTGAAGACACAGAGGAGGACAGCGAGACGGAAGCGTCAAAGTTTCTACAAGAGCATAACGTCGCTATGAAGGCTGCAGCGAGAACTTCAAATCTTCCACAAGAAAAAAAACGCTTCTTCTTCTATTGTGCGTGTCTATGGTTTCTGTTTGAACCTGGTATTTCTGCAGTGTCAGATAAAGATTAGGCTAAACTAATATAATTATTATTACATTATTTGTGGAATTAGATTCAAATACTTGTACAAAACATCAAAAATATTTTTGAGGCAGCAAACAGCCCTAACAGGTTATAATAAGACTATTCTTTGAAACTGTCTTCAAGCCAACAAAGACGAAAAAAAGGGAATAAAAATTATAATTTTAGCATCTACAATTCAAAACAACTGAGCGAACTCCATCTGCTGCTGAAGATCATGCGAGGTGATCAAAAGCTCCAGAACGGCAATAAAAACTGTGAGATTGGCGTGTCAATAAATAACATTTTGCTTTCATCTCACTGTAAGAAATGTTGGAAAGAAATATTACAATTAAATAGTTTCTTTAAATGTAAATTGGAGGTAGTGCTTAAAGCAGTATTTAGTTCCTTAGTCGGAAGATTTAAACAAATGTATATAAAGAAAATAATAAAGAAGAAGAGGCAGAAAACAAAACACCTTTGACGCAGAAGTGCACGCACCTGGAAGAGGTTCCAGAGGTCCATGAAGTATCCGGAGAACATGAGCTTCTCCGTCTTGGAGATGAGGCAGTAGGTCATGAAGCTGAAGTACTGCACCAGCTTGGTGGTGCCGTGAACGCTGGCGTCCACGTACAGCTTGGCGCGTCCCAGCAGCCCCAGCAGCAGGTTGTACACTTGGTGGAGCACGACGGTGGTGTCGGGCGACAGCGGCAGCTCGCGGGTCGGCAGGTGGAGGGAGCGCGTGGAGCGGAACATCTGGCGGAAAGAGTTGCTGGGGATGAGGGAGACGAGGAGGTACGCCGCCGCTGCAGGGACGAGAGGCAGGTTTATTATTAATGACTACAATCGCTCTCATTTTCTAATCACGACAGGAGCTGCTCAGGTTATGTTGATGAAGAAATACATGTTGCATCTCTGCAAAGACACAACAGTAAAAAGCTAAATGTTTATTTATTTATCCAGAAAAACATGAAATCACAAAGCTTTAATCCTGATCAACCAACACAGAATGGAAAGAGATTAAAGTAAATTTAAGTTCTACGTGAGATGTAAATATCTAGTAATCGTATTTATTTACTCTCGTGTTTGTCTTTTATTATCTGCAGGTCTAAAATAAAGTAAATTGACTGAATTTAAACTAAAAGTAAAAAGAAAAAAATGATTTATATTATGATTTATATTACACTGCAGCAGTTTACCAAAGGAGGAACATGGACGCTGTGGTCAAACCATAAACACATTTTTAAAAACACTATAACCTGCAAACTTGCCTTCTGCAGGGAAACATAACGATTTACTATAATATGCTCGTCCATATTTATTAAGAGGTATTATTTGCGGCTGATGCCGGAATTAACTCCCGATGAGGTCGTTTGAGGTTCACCACTCGGAGGTGAAAGCTGCAGTCTTCGCAGAGTGCGGAGGGTCTTACATGTGCGGACTCGGGGGTAGTTGTGTGCCAGCAGGAAGCGCTCCACCCAGTTCTCCATGTTCTGCAGCACCCAGCTGTGAGCCAGTTTGTTCCTGGGAGTCTGGACAGCCAGCCAGTCCAGACACTGGGACGGGTTGTACTCGATCACCTGACGGAGGAACACAAACGTACGTGAAGACACGGAGCAAAGCGAAGACGCCACGGTGAACAGAGCTGACGGAGAGAAAGTCCACGAGCTGAGGTTGAGACTGGATGCGTTTAAAAACGACCTTTTTGTGCTCCTTAAACATGCGTTTTCACTGAAACCTTACTATTTAAAATCACTTGGGACTCACACACACAGCTGAGCGAGCGTGAAACTGTGTGTGCAGAAGTGTTTTAAATAGGAAGGTTTTTAGCAAAAGATGCAAGCAGCGAGCATACGACTATTAAACTGCACGAGTTGAGCGAGAGTTTGTAAACTGATGTGTTGATATAGTTTTGCTGTTAAACATTAAGCCCCATTTACTTCAATCCATCAAGATCTTTTCCTCAGTTTTTTGATTCTTCGGTCATGAGACAAATACCACGTTTTCTTGAAGAATTCAGTGTAACACGGGTGAAGTAATTAATACAGAAATTATCATTTTGTCGGTGAAATATTCCTTTAAAACAGGGAAGTTAATTATTTTTATTGTTAGTGATCTGCATCGGGTCTTTGCTCTTTTAGCCAGACTTCCTTTGCAAAAAGACCCATTTTATATAAAGAGACGTTCTGCGTAAAATGATAAAAACTAAATAAAAGAACGAGGAGGAAGCTACTAAAATAAACGTACAACACAGAAGACATTAGCTTAATTTAAATATGTTAAAAGAAGAGATATAACACTTCTCTTTACCTCCCAGATCCTCTGCAGGATGTAGGAGGCGAAGGAGGGCATCCCCGGAGGTCCGCCCGCAAACTCCATCAGCATCGTCAGCAGCTTGAAGAAAGGATTGGCAGCCTGATGGAGCAGAAGAAAAACCTTAAAGTACTCAGAGTCAGATTTAGTGCGACTGCCACAGTAATAACAGAGACGTAGAAGTAGCTTAAGTAATCCTGCTCACGATTCCAATAATATTACTTTTCTTTTTGAAGAAAAACTATAAAAATCTTGACAGATGTGTCAAAACATTTGGCTAAAATATTACAATTCTTTGAGTTTTATTTATATTTTATTGTATTTATATTGAGCTTGTTTTAGTATCATATCTAAGCTTGTACTTCCATATATTTTGCACTTTTTATATGTTTTGAATCCAAGAGTTGTTTCTTTCGTTGGACTTAATGATATCTGTGCTCTAAGTTTTGTATTTCATACAGTTGCGGTTCTGATTTACATTCATTGTTCTGTAAATACGTTTCACCCTGAAAGCACTTTGTGCATAAGCTTGAAAAGTGCTATATAAATAAAATTATTATTATTAAAAATCATTTTCAGCTCTATGAGTGAAGCGGGAGGAGGCTGCTCACCTCAGGAGTCAGCTTCGCGATGGAGGTGAAGAGCATCGACACAATCTGCAGAGAAGTCACATTATTCAGTCAGAGAAAAGATGTGCACAGCTCGCTGCAAACACTTCTGTTTGTGCCGATTTAAAGAACAATCTGACATTTATAGTATAATTCTCATTTTCTACATTTAAACTTGGAAGAAAATAATCTGTAAACTTTTATCAGGAAGAAGAAACAGAAACATCACAGCTATAAATATATACAGAAATACTACAAATAATACTGCGATGATACAAAAATACAAGTTAACAGTATAAAGGATTTTATACTTTCATACAGTACAATATATCAGACAGTGGTGGAAAGTTACTTGAATATTTACTCAAGCACTGCACTTAGCTACAATTTTGAGGTACTTGTACTTTACTTGAATATTTACATTTTCTTCTTCTTTATACTTCTACTCCACTACATCTCAGAGGGAAATATTCTACTTTTTACTCCACTGCATTTATCCTAAAACATTAGTTACTTTGCGGATTAATAATACAAAATACAATCAATATTTTTGTATTATTAGAAATCCTTATTGATCCCTGTGGGAAACACACAAACTACCCAGCACATTAGTAATGTACATATTAAATGCACCAATAATTATAATTCAATAATAAAATGTACATCATTCTGAAATGGGACATTCTGCATAATGAGTACTTTTACTTTTGGTACTTTAAGTATATTTTAATGCAAATTTTTATTTCTTTTTCCACTTTTTACACCGCGGTATTGTTATTTTTATCTTAGTAAAGGATCTGGGAACTTCTACAGAGATCAGTTTGACATCTTAGGAAAACTGAAGAATCACTAATGAATGTTGCTGCTTTTTTACGAAGGTCTGACAGTAAAACATGCGTTTAAAACAAAGCCATGAGTAAAGGTTATCAATTAATTTGGACGAAAACATCTCCATCCTGTCATTTTCTGTGTGTGTGTGTGTGTGACCTACGTGCTCGGCCAGGCGGTTGTTATAGCGACAGAGGCTGAAGATGAGGTTGCAGGTCTGCCTGATGTTGATGCCATCTCTGATGTGCTGGAAGAGGAAGGGGAAGCCTTTCCCTCCGGTCAGCGCCGCCATGTCGCTCTGGGACAGAGTCAGATGTCTGCAGAGCGAGAAGAGAAAGAATTACAACACACAATGTGCAATGTTCTGCCGCGAGGGGTCTGTCAATCAAAACAATGATAAAAGACGACATAGTGTGAATTATCCACAGAAGCCTCCTCTGCTCTAAAACAAACGAACCCGCTGAGTAGAGCTGGTGAACACAGTGGATAAAGCAGCTTCACATTAAAAATCAGTGTTTCTCCAGTGGACGCAGGCCAGAGGGGCTACGAGCTAACAGCTACACTCAGCTTGTAGAACAGGGGTCTCCAACCACCGGGGCGCGGACCAGTACCGGGCCGTGGATCATTTGGTACAGGGCCGCACGGAAAGAATAAAACTTTTATTTTTTTGTGTTGGTAATATTTATTGTGAACATTTTTATGTATATTATATTATAAATATTACAATCTAATGCTAATATAAATAAAGTGCATAATATAAAATTGAATAATTACATTTACATTATATATGTAATAATTAAATAATATGTTTTGCACTTTTTGCAAATGGTCTTGCATGAAGCCGGTCCGTGGATCAAAAAGGTTGGAGACCGCTGCCTTAGAATACAGACGTCCGATGACTAAAATCCATCATACGGCTAAAATATATAGCTAAAAACCACCAAGACCTAAAAAGTGAATCGCGAAAAAATGTGTCTTAAAACTGGATAAAAAAAAGTACATTTATGTCAACATCGTTTACAACCAAAACACGCTCAAAGGGGATAAGACGGCATTGAAGGAGACCGAATGAAACACACTCCGGGTTTGAAAGTGGTCAGAAACATTTGGGATAATGAAGCACACAACACAACACAACACAACACAACAATAGATAAAACTAAACTCTGGTCCTTTTTGTCCTCGACCTGCACTCGTACCTCTCGGAGCGAGACTGCTCCACCAGCAGAGCGATGAGCGCGATCATCTTCTCCAGAGCTGCAGGACGATACTTCTCCTCCGCCAGAGACAAGATGTCTTCCTCCTCGTCCTCCTCCTCTCCCTCCTCCTCCGACAGCACCTCCACCTGAGGCTGAGGGAGGACACTCGTCATTTACCACGTCCCTTCTTATGATCACGCTACGTGCACGTCGTCTACCACTAAATATACAGAATCTTTAACACTAGCTACATTTACTCAAAGTATTTTCATTTTATGCAACTTTTTACTTTATTACTAATATTGTATTTTTTATCCACTACATTTATTTTACAGCTTTTTTTACTTTCCATGTCCAGATTTAAAAAAGAAAACATTTGAGCAGCTTATAAAATATGATGCTATATTATAGATTTAACTACACAAAAGTATATAAAGCATTTAAAATGTATGATGTTTATTTGATATTAATGTTTACATGTTAATGCATCAATAATAATACTATAATAATAATATAAGTACTATAATGATAACACTGCCAAATTAATAAATTACTTTTGATGCTTTGAGTACATTTTGCTGATAATTTCTAAAAAGGACTTTCACTTGTAACTGAATAATTGTGTGTGGTGTCACTACTTTTAATTCAGTAAATCATTGTGTAAACTTACATTCTCGGGGCCTTTGGTTCCCATGTAGAAATGCACCATGATGGAAATGGCTTGTAGTGACAACAAGAACTGACTCTGCAGACACGACACAGACAAATGACTCGACTTGAAAAAGATAAATAATATTAATTATTATTATTTTGATACAATGGCTTTAAAAAAAAGATAGAAAAAAAATCACATTATATCTAGAATAAGTAAATCTATTTTCAAATTAAAACAAATTTGGAAAAGAAAAAAAAAAGAATAAAAACAGGGTAGTCTTAGAAAATGTACCATATGTTGTATTTCAGCATTGCCTATCCATGCCTATAAATAATGCATTTTTGAATTAAAATACAATATTTAGCAAAACTGATGAAGTCTTTGGGTGACAAACATCTTTCAGTCTAAAAACATCAAACTCAGAGTCGAAGTTCAGACCGACCTCCTCCTCTCCCATCTTGGCAAACTCGTAGAGGAAGGCGAAGTACTCCGTCAGGTGTTTGCTGTGGGGCTTGACGCCGTGCTCCATGATGGACAGGAGGGTCTTCACGAAGCGAGTGACGCAGGACCGGCTGCCGATGTCCTCCACGGGACCGTCCATGTCGTCGGAGCTGAGACACGGGAGAAACAGAATCAGCTTCATTGGCCAAACATGTGAACACAGACAAGAAATCTGAGTCCGTTTTCAAGCTCATGCAGATCTTTCTTTTGCTTGGTGATGTGGAGCCAGAAATCTTTCCCAGAGTCCACAGTGACGGAGACAGAGCGACACACGGCTCCTGTTTGTATCTGTCGCCACCTGATGTTACAGACACAACACTGTCTGCTCGTGCTGCTCGTCTCTAATGGCTCCAATTAAACTCACTTTGTTATTCATCATTAAATCTGAGGGCTTGGCTTCTACTTTTAAAAAGGTTGAGTTCGAATTTAAATGTGTTAAATGGACGTAAAATAAAAACAATGTTTTTGAAGATCTGGTAAAGAACTTACTTCGAATGAAAATATAAATATGTTTAAAGGGAAGTCAATTCACTTCAGGATTAAGAACAAAAATCATGTGCGACATACCCGTCCTCCATGCCGGGCTGCAGGTAGAGGTGAGCGTGAACCGGACGCAGCCTCTGGATGACATGAATACACAACCTCTGGAACATCTGGAAGCAGAAGTGAGTCCAACGTGTGTTTGTGACAAGAAACCATATGAAGACGGGACTTTAAATCACGGTACTTAAATTTAAATATTAAATACGTGCATGGGGAAAAACTATGAGCAGGAAAACAAAACAGGAAACAATCTGGAAAATCCGGTTAAAATGAAGTTTTATCAGATAAATAACTCACTTGTCGGACTATCTGATTGGGACACTTTATGAGGATCTGCATCGGCCACCAGTTGTCATCAGCCATCCGATCCAAAAACCACTGAGACGGAGGAAAAGCTCAATTAGAACAGCACACAGTAGATACGACGAGGGAAAACCTGCGACGCAGAGATGAAATAATTGTTACCTCGCAGGCGGCCTGGCTGTTGTTGAACTGTTTGGTCAGGAGTTCGATCCACTGCAGCATAGTGGGCTGGAGGGAACAGAGCAGAAAGGACACATCAGTGGGTTTGTTTCCACTGCGGGCGCTTCCAGCTGTCAATCAAACGTCCTATATTTAGGCTTTACCTTCTCCTTGGAGTGAATGAAAGTCTCCAGGACAAATGATGTGCTGAGCTGCAAAGAAAAAAGAACATTTAAAGTAAAGAAATTAACTTTTCATACGATGTGCTGACGGTGCTCAGAAACCTTCTGGAGAAATACGAGAAAAAACTTTGACACGAGAATGTACTGGAGGAGAATCTGAAACTTTCACAAGGTTTTGTGCTTTTTTGGATGTTAGATGGCAGCAGATCATTTTATTTTCATATCAATTAGCCTGCAGTTTATTTTCTTGATTAATTTGGACCATAAAATGTCAGAAAGTGAAGGGAAAAAAATTGCATAAAACAAGGAAAAGCAGCAAATTATCCAGTTTTTTTCCCTCAAAAATAAAGTTTAAAACTACTCGACACATTTTCTGGCGGTCGACTTATTAGCTCCAATGACGAGAAGACTTTTACAAGCATCATTTCTGGTTTTCTTTAACCCTATAACCATGTTTAGCTGTCAAGATAAAATCCCTCAGCCTTCCTTAAGTGTAAAAGTGACAGTAAACGGTAAAAAAAAATGCTTCAACCTGTAACATTTCTCACCTTGGCGGTCATGAGGGAGACGGCTTTAGGGTCCGGTAGAGTGCTGGGGATGCTGCTGCAGAGCTGCCACATGAAGCTGAAGGGGGAAGAAGTAATAAATATAAGCAAAATCTGGAAGGATGAGTAGTTATTAGTTAACTCTGTCAAAATAACTAAGCAATAGATTTGATGCCCACCCAAAGTAGGTGTGTTCAAATATATTTTTATCCTGGAGAAACTGCATGTTGTCGTGCCAAATCCACTGAAAGAGACAGAGATGCAACGTTTAAGATTTAAAAACGTAAATACAAATGTACTTCCATAATTCAAACTTTAAAAAAAAAAAAAAAGTTACAGCACGGTACCTCCAGCAGATCAGGAGAGACGTCAAAACTAAAGTCCTTCCCGTTCTCCTCCTCCAGCTCCACCCTCTTATAGAAGAGCATGTAGGCACTGTGTGTCTGCAAGTTCAATCACACGTCATTATCAAGCCCTGAACCCGACACGTGAGCCACAAGCAGAATGAGACGGTAAATAAAACTCATCTCCACCTTCTCAAAAGAGAAATCCATGAACTTGTCCGTGACGGAGTCGTAGGTCTTAGTCTGAAAGACAAACTTACGTCAGTAAAATCCAAAAAGAGACAGATTGAGTTAATGTTTTATTTGCCTTTTGACCGCAGCTTGTACCGTCATTTCCCCTCCGAAGCACTCGGAGGCCAGCTGGGCCGAGTCGAAGGGCTTCACCTCAGCGTCGTTGAACAGGTACCTGCAACCAGTTTCACTTTTAAATCCAACTCCATAAAACTTGGTGCAGTTAACTGAAGTATCCCTCAATAAAGTCCTTAAAACTAATAATTATTTCCACTTTAAGATGCTTCTAATTATCTTAACAGTTGAATTAACAATTAAATGAAAAATAACGTGAATATGTTTGACGTGTTTCCTCGTTTGCCGCCACATTTTTTGCAAACCGGATATCCATCGTCCACACACACACACACACACACACTTTCTCCAGCTCCACTGCACGTGTGCGATACGCTAAAATGTCGATGGTATAATAACCGTAAAAGTTAAAGCGGTATAAGCGTGACAACTCTACTCACCACTTGTTGTTCTTGTAGGCATGTGGGTTGACGATGTCTCGAATGAAGCTGTAGTAATGGCCGCCGTCGGCTGTGCCCGTGTGCACTGTGACGCCGATGAGGTCGTACTCGTAGCTCTCCGTGACTTTTGCCTCTCCCTCTTCCCGAAAACCTGCGGCACACGGCAGACTCAGAAACTCATGCGAAGAATAACCACAGAGAGATTTACCGCACATCCTCCAGCGCGCCGTCTCTCAAAACGACACCAAAACACAGACTTTTCAGAAATATTTGGCGTCTTTCTCAGGGTTTAGTGATGTTTGGACGAACCCTCTTTGCGTTCTCCTTTGCCCATGAGGAAGTCCTCGGTGTAGGGCGTCATGTCGAGGCGCAGCGGGAAAGAAAAGTGGGTGTTGACCTTCTCCTTCATCATCGTCACCATGTTGAAGGTGTATCTCATGGTGTTGAAACTCAGGATCCGTGGCAGCTTTTTGAAACACGCCCTGAGGGAAACGATGGAGGGAGTCAGGCAGATTCAAGGATTTATCTCACAGATTTTAATTGCGAAAATTATGTTTTTTTTTTACATGCCACTCTCACTACAGATCCACACCTTTTCTCTGCGCGGACCTTCTTGCCACACTGGGAGCAGGTGTACATGTTGTCGCCCTCCAGAGTGTCTTTGATGGTCACCTCATCCAGAGACTCCTGAACAAATCCAACAAGGAAGAAACAGTTACAGATAACATCACGTTTGATAAGTGTGAACAGGTTTTTAAAGGTTTTTCTGATCTTATACCAGAAGTGGAAGAAGTATTCAGATCCTTTACTTTTACGTAAAAGTCCAGCATCCTAAACCTTACTTAAGTAAAAGTAAAATGTACTTAAAGTATGAAAAGTAAAAGTGTTCATTGTGCAGTAAAATGTACTTAAAGTCTGAAAAGTAAAATGTTCCCTGTCAGTGTTTTAATATTATATCTGATGTTTCTGCTGCATTAATGTTGTGTTTTACTGCTGTAGATGTTTAAGGTGGTGCTAGTTTGACCTCCTTTATATCCTGTTGGTAGTTTAATCTACATCAATGCATCATATTCTATAAGATCATCACATGTTTGTATCTTTGTCTCTGTCCTGTGAGAACCACGTGTCTCTAAAAAGACAACTTTTCACCAGTTTCTCAGAAAAACAGCCTGTTTTCAGCTTTGTGACGATGCATTTTACAGCTGATCCAAGAGGCTTTTTAAAGACTTTAATTAGATTAAGAAGGAGAATCTTCTCAACACGTAAAGGAAACACTTCATCCTTCAGTTTATTTTATTTTTTAACTAAAAACTAACGCTGTCAGACAAATGTAGTGGAGCCAAAAGAACAATATTTCCCTCTGAGATGTAGTGGAGTAGAAGTACTTCAAATGTGTATTCAGGGACAGTACTTAATAAAATATATTAGTCACGTTCCACAAGTGTCTGATACTGATGTGCTTTATATACTCACGTAGATGTTCTTCATGTCCGCCACTTGACATCTGACTGTGTAAAACTCCTCTGCCGTCTGACTGACGTGGTCACAGTCCTGCAGGACAAACGGTGCAAAACGTCACTGAAACTGTTCAAGACTGAAACTTAAAGCTCACCACAAGGTCAACTGTGCAAGTCTTGAATTAAACTGCTACTCTGCATTAAATTAGAAAAAATGCATTCTGAAGATATGAAGTAAATACTTCATTTATACTGGTGTACAATTAAGTTCACCTAAAAAACATTTCCAATTATATCCTAAATACTACATAAGAGCAGCGGCAATATTCTTCATTATCACCGATAATATAATAACAAAATAATTAGAAACTAACTAACTAATTAAAAACAATAATACGCAAGAGAAATACTTTAAAAAGGGTAAATAAAAATAGTAGAATAAAAATGCAAATAAAGATGAAATTATTTGTATTAAAAAGGAAAATGCACAAAATAATTAAAGCAGGTATTTAAAAAAAACAGCATAAAAACAACAATTCAAGATTTTCTTAAGAATATTTGAGATTAAAATAACCCAATTTTGGAAACAAATTAAATTTCAAAGTGTTAAATATATTAATTTCAACTGCTCCTCACACTCACCAGAGAAACCACGTTGTTGGTGATGACGCCGCCAAACAGAGTCTTCACTGTGTTTTTCTGTCAGCACAAACACGACACATTCATATTAATATTCATGCTTTTAAATATGTAAACACAAATCTGGAATTAATACCATGTGTATACTTATGTGCATATGTCCTACTTGCATAGGTAGTTTTATTAATATTATTATTTATTATCTTTTAAGCACCCTGAAGCATTTCAATATCAGGGTTTTTAAAGTTTTTTTTATTACCAACTCTGACATTATTGGGTATTTCTGTAATCAGGAAATCTGTTGTCTTTATTTCTAAATATTGAATTCAGATCATTATGAAAAAAATAAAATCACAACATTTCCAAATCCTCAGTTCTTGACCAGATATTTGCAAAATGTTGGAAAACAGAAATGAATAAAAACGTTTCCAACATGGTGTAAAATGACTGGCTGCGCCCGTGAGCAGCGGTTGTTGCTCTGACTCGTGCGGCGCCGTGCGTGTTTACCAGCTCCTGGGACATCTCCTCTATCTTAGTGATGAGGTCGGTGAAGAACTCCGTCATGTCCTTCTGCTCCCCGGTGTTGAGCGGCTGCTTGTCCATGGTGTAGGTTTTACAGAAGGGCCGGGGGTTGTAGGCTTTCCTCTCGCTCTCCTGAACAGACGGAGGGAGAGGAAATGAAGCCAAACTACAAAACGTCCTAAACTTTGAACAGATTACATTTTCTTTTTAATTCAATAACTTGCAGGTTACTTTATTGGCAGATGATACATCTAAAATGGTGTTTTTGATGCGAACATCTAACATCCAATTAGTTTTTCCACGTGTGAGTGAAGTAGGGCTGCAACTAACAATCATTTTCATTATCGATTAATATCTAGATTAATCGATTAATCTTTAAAATAGTGGAAAATGTCAAGGTGACGTCTTTAAATGTCTTTTTCTGTCAGTTGAAAACCCAAAGATGTTCAGTTTAATATGATGTACAACAGAGAAAAGCAGGAAATATAAAAAAAAAGAAATTTTTTAAAAACCATTTAAAAAAAATTTAAATGGTGAAAACAAAACCTTCTGTGTAAAAATACTTAAAACCGTTAATCAATTATTTAAACAGTTTGGGATTATTTTTTTCTGTCAATTAACTAATTGTTGCAGCTCTAAAATGAAGGCTTTTTTTAAAAAAAAAATTTTTTTTAATTTTTTTTAAAGGAATAGTTCACCCCAAGAACAATATTAATATATTAATTGTGTATAGTTCTTACTTTCCTTTTTACTTTATCTATTAAACGGCATTAAGGAGAGTTTAGCGCCAAAAAATTATAAAACACAAAACTGCTCTTGAATCTAGAGCAGCCGTGCATGTCTGTATAAAAGTTTGATATACAAATTCAGATCTTAAAGTAAAGATGTTTTAACGTTAAAGTGTTTGACATCAAGGTGTTCGTTCACAAATCTACAACATGAACAAAAAAACAACAGAAAAACTATTTTTCCCATCGTCCATCTCTTTTCCTCCGTGGTGTCGTTATTAAAATACAAAGTAGAGGATGAATTTAGGAAGAGTTTGAGGTGTAAATGTAAAACTCACCATTAGATATGTGAACATCTTCTGCAGCTCCAGCAGCGTGGTCTTGTGTTTGATATCCTCAGCGTACTGCACACACACACACACACAGTTTGAGAATCTACACTCTGTTTTGAATGTGAACGATGCTCTCCGGGGGAGCTCTGCCCTCAGTTTGTCTCGCAGGTACTGACCTTGGCGGTGAAGACGGCCTGGCGGGCCTCGGGGATCATGTACAGCTGCTGGATGGTGGAGGCCAGGTAACATGTTGCTCCCAGGTTAGTCAGACCCACGAAGCGGCACTCGGCCCGGACATCGTCGTGGGGCCAGTAGTCCCACTTGTACGGAGCGTGAGAGGCTGGAGGAGGAAGGTTCTAATGTTTAGCATGTGGAACATGGCTTTACTGGTGGACACGGTATAAATATACCCATTAGACCTACATTAATCAATATTTCGGACGTTAAACGTTCAGTTTCAGACATTGTTTGAGGCTGTGCCAGTGTCTCCAGCATTAATCCCACCAGAGGGACAACGTCTCACAGAAACAGACTGGATTCACTGTAGCAAAACTCAAATTGAGCCAGATCATCGCCCCAGAGGACTTCTGACACAGAGTGTAGCTTGCAGTCGTCTCACACTTTAATACTCCAGTTTGGACTCATTGATCAGGTGGACACCAACATAATGTTGCTGTGTGTACGGGGTGCGCTGCGTAAAGAGTAAATGTTTGCTTATGTCACGTTATAAGATCATTTCTGATTTCAGATTCTGATTGTTTTCAAGTTTTTATGCCGCCTAATAGACACAAATGCATCACTGCAGCTTTAAAAAGGGAATTTATACTAAAGTTAAGTGAGCTCCATCTAAAATATCTGCCTTTAATTTAGGTGATTATCAGATATATCAGTTAATCAGTGTTTTCATTCTGGATATACTGTCGCTCTATAGTATATAGAATATAATATCTACTGGATTCTTTCACAAACTTTCTGATATGGAATTAGGGCTGCAACCAAATTGATAGAAAGAAGCTATTTAACGAGTAAAAATAAAATTAATAAATAAAATAAAAATGTGGTTTTAAAAAATCTGGAATAAAATGTGTTGATTAGTCTACTGTGTTTTTTGTTCTTTGATAAATGTCGTACTTTCTAGAGTTGTATTTGTTTTGTGTATTTATGCTTTATGTAAAGTAATTCGAGTTGCATAAGTGTCTGAAATGTGCTTCAGAAATAAACTTGGCTTGAACATCAAATGTTAAAATGCTTACAAATGAATACAATACATACAAAATACAATGAATCCTTCTTCACTATAACTTTAGAAGGAAATATCCAAATGTGTTAAACAGAAAGCAAAAGAAACCTTAAAGGATACTTTCAGAGGATACACAAAGAAAATAAATACAAATAAATGATCTCTATGACCTTTAAAAAATATCCAATAGCAGAGAAATGTCTATTATAAAAAGCTGAGGTCAAACTTTCAGCCCTAAAATAAGTTGAAATGCTGACTTCTCAGGGCCGACGGTTCTCACCCTGCATGTGCTGTGACATGACCCAGTTGTGGAGCAGCCGGTAGTTCTCCACTGAGCCCTTCACCGTCTCCACCAGCAGGTCGTAGGCGGCGGCCCGGGCAGCGTGGGACTTGCATTTGGGCTGAGCGCGGTCGGCCAGGCTGGGCAGGAGGAAGAGGAGGTTGTGGACGTCCCGCAGGAACTCCTGACCCTCGCGGGAGAACTTGAAGGGAGGCTTGTGTTTTAGGACGCTGGTGGCGAGACGCAGGAGGCCGGTCAGCCCGTCGTCCTCGATCATGCCGTCCTGCTGGTCCAGGATCTCACGGCTGGAGGAGAGAGGAACACCGAGGTCAACCACACGTCTCACAGAGCAGAATACAAAGCTTGTGCGTCGAGAAGATTTGGTCACATCAGTGCTTCACCGTTTCACGAACAAAAGTCCCAAAAAGAAACGCAAAAATATTTACAAAATGTGCTTTAAGTCCTCTACAGTCTTTACAAGAAAGACTGTTGACGGTGCTGAACATAATTACATGACAACAGCACCACAACAAAGTCAAGAAACATATTTGGCTCAACATACGACCCAATAACAAAAAGATGTGTCCATTGTTACCAGCAGACCGTGATGGATCTTTAAAATCAATGCAACAAAAAAAACATCTAGTAAGTATTTTATTTACCGTTTCTGGACAAGAATTAAATGCAAATATAGAAAACAATGTGGAATTTTGCCATTGTGTTCCAGATAAACAGAAAAAAGACTTTTCTGCTGCCACTGCCTTTTATTTAATCAAATTATTATTAATGTCTGTATATCTGTAAATTGTAATCTTATATATTATAACTGTCTTACTCTATTTTAGCTTGTTTCCATTTTTTTTTCTTGGCTCTTTAAATGCCGTTCATAATGCGTTTCTTTTGCACTTTGTCTCGATGCTTTTGAAGTTTTATGAGCACTTTAAATAGCCAAGTTGTTAAAACTTTGGCTTCTGTAAAGCAAGTTTATAACCCTGCTCAAAACAGCAGAACAGTTCAAATAAAGTTTTTTTGAAAGGCGTCACCAAAAAGTGCAACACCTGCATGCAGTGATGACAGCAGAACTATCAGCCCAGTTACAGCCCACTGTGTATAAATGGATAAATAAACGTAGGAGTGTCTGACCTCCGGATGCAGTCGGCGAGGTGTCGGGCGAGAGCGTCCAGGTCCAGCAGGGTGGTCTGCATCGAGCCGGCCAGCGACAGAGAGGGAGAGACCTTCTGTGAGTTCAAACAGACCAATACTAGCAACAGCTCAATAAAACATCACAACAACGCAACCGAATGTTCATTAAACCGGCGACAGGTCTGAGACCATCAGCACTGCGGTCAGTAGGTTTCCCACCTGGCTGGCGTCTTTGACGTGGATGTTGTCGATGAGTTTACAGAGCAGCCAGAAGTATTCCTTACAGCCCGTCCTCAACAGAGGCTCCTCTTCATAGTCCTCCACCTGCAGAAAACACGTTACCATCAAATCCCCTGATCCACAGCGAAGCACTCATTCTGCACTCAGGAGCATCCTTGTAAACTTAGGTTAAATCATTAACACCAGTCAGAGTCTACGTCTCTGTATGCAACTTTAACCACCAATTATCCGCAGCAGCGTGTCGGCCATGACACTCTGGGGAGTTTTTGACCTCTAATTGCACTAATAAGCTGTTTATTTATGAGCACAACCTGTCTACATTACAGTCCATCACTACAGTCCACCACAATGCTTTATTTATCTTATTCTATCCTATATCTATCTCTATCTATCCTATATCTATCTTATATCTATCTATCCATCCTATATCTATCTATCCATCTTATATCTATCTATCCATCCTATATCTATCTATCTATCCTATATCTATCTATCCATCCTCTATCTATCCTATATCTATCTATCCTATATCTATCTATCTATCCTATATCTATCCATCCTATATCTATCCATCCTATATCTATCTATCCTATATCTATCTATCCTATATCTATCTATCCTATATCTATCTATCTATCCTATATCTATCTATCTATCTTATATCTATCTATCTATCCTATATCTATCTATCCTATATCTATCTATCTATCCTATATCTATCCTATATCTATCTATCCTATATCTATCCTATATCTATCTATCCTATATCTATCCTATATCTATCTATCTATCCTATATCTATCTATCCTATATCTATCTATCCTAAATCTATCTATCCTATATCTATCTATCCTATATCTATCTATCTATCCTATATCTATCTATCCTATATCTATCTATCCTAAATCTATCTATCCTATATCTATCTATCCTATATCTATCTATCTATCCTATATCTATCTATCCTATATCTATCCTATATCCTATATCTATCCTATATCCTATATCTATCTATCCTATATCTATCTATCCTATATCTATCTATCTATCTATCCTATATCTATCTATCCTATATCTATCTATCTATCTATCCTATATGTATCTATCCATCCATCCATCCATCTATCCTATATGAATCTATATCTATCTATCCTATATGAATCTATATATCTATCCTATATGAATCTATCTATCTATCCTATATCTATCTATCTATCTATCCTATATCTA
>CALSCE010010695.1:992450-1005092 GCA_943593645.1 Bovichtus variegatus | reverse complement strand
TATCTATCTATCCTATATCTATCTATCTATCTATCCTATATCTATCTTATATCTATCTTATATCTATCCTATATCTATCTATCTATCCTATATCTATCTATCTATCCTATATCTATCTATCTATCTATCTATCTATCTATCTATCTATCCTATATCTATCTATCCTATATCTATCTATCTATCCTATATCTATCCTATATCTATCCTATATCTATCTATCCTATATCTATCTATCCTATATCTATCTATCTATCCTATATCTATCTATCTATCCTATATCTATCTATCTATCTATCCTATATCTATCTATCTATCTATCCCTCTATCCATCTATCTATCCTATATCTCTCTATCTATCTATCTCTCTCTCTCTATATCTCTCTATATCTATCCATATCTCCATATATATCTATCTATATCTATCCATATCTCCATATATAACTATCTATATCTATTGTATATCTATTTTATTCCGAGGTAGTTTTTATTTTCTTGTTTTTTGTTGAATACATTCTGTATGAGTGTTGTTGGAAGGAGCCTGAGAACAAACAATGTCATTGCTTCACTGAAATTGTTGTGCAAAAGGAAACTCCACAGGGCGCCTTTATTCAAAGTGTGTCCCAGCGTCTCCGGCATTAATCCCACCAGAGGGACAATGTCTCACAGAAACAGACTGGTGTCTCTGTAGCAAGGCTCAAAATTGAGTCCGATCATCGCCCCGGAGGACTATTGACACAGAGTGTAGCTTGCAGATGAGTTTCCCGTGTACTTTCTTCCAGCTCGAGTGCGTGCGAGTGTGTGAGACCCACCCTGAGCGGTTTGAGGGCCTGTGCGTCAGGCAGGAACTTGAGGAGCGTGGAAGCGGCGAGCAGGAGGAACGATCTGTTGATGGACTCCCCGCCCTCCAAACCCGACAGAGAGAGCTTGTAGAGGCCGTTACACGCCTCGTGCCTCACAGCCGGCTGAAGAAACAGCAACAAAACGTCAGACAACAAACATTTCGTAAACTTCTCCGTTTGATTTCTCAGCTCTGAGCCACAGTTGTGAACCTGCTGCTTGTTTTTCTATTTCAATTCATGCAACTTAAACGTATCTTTGCCTGTGCTCTTCTTCTGTGGTGCCAGTTAAGATCACAGGACGGTGTAGCTAAATGAGCTCAGACTTCACTCTGCTTGGTTGGTTTTCCTACCACTGGCAATAGATAAAGCTGCACATTTAAAGCATCTCAATCCTGTGATTTTGTGCATCAAATCGAGCAAATGGCAGATTTAAAGGAATAGTTTGTCATTTGCTTTCTTGTGATACCACTTCTGAAAATCAAAAGGACTCTGATATCTGTCTGAGACGAGCAGCTTAGGAGGGAAACAGCTCGTCTGGTTCTTTTCAAAAGACAACAAACTCCACCTGCGAGCACCTCAACACGTTACATCTCATTTGTTTCGCAAGATATAATCACATTTTAATTTTTTTGCAAGGAAACAAAGAGATGAAACCTGTAGATTTGTGAGCTTTAGAGGTGCTGGCAGCTGGGTTTTGTTACTTTCTTCACTGTAAAGCTGTGGACCTGTGGATGCGTGCACTGGCTCACCTCGGGCACCAGCAGGGTGAGTTTCTTCAGCCAGTCATGAAGGTGGTCGCTGTCGGCCAGACTGGACTTCACGGTGGAGGAGCAGTGAGCCCAGCTCACCAGCAGCCACATGGAGTAGTGAGTCACTTAAAAATAAAACACCACCAACAGCTTAGACCGTTTTCTTGTTGAGGTTTCTTCATGTAAATACACATCATGAATGCCATATGTTAATGGGTAAAATGGTTATTAGGTTCTCACCTTCATGACGAGACCTGTGGTCAGACTGAGCCTTAAGAACTCTGTCAAACAAAAAGGCAACATGTGAATTATACTTAATAAATTCAGAACTCAAACACCAGAAGATTGCTTTTTGTACTCACCTGTGTGCGAGGTTGTCGTACGTGTAGGCCACGTTGATCAAGCGTTGGATGAGGTTGGTACCCTGAACGAGGCTGAGGAACACCTGCGAAACAACACACGGGTCAGAAAAACCCAGAACGATCATTTCAACAATCAGCCGTTAGTTTTTGCAGCTGGTGGAACATTCACCTCAGTTAGCCGAGGGATGTGCAGGCCTTTGCCGTGCTCTACGGTGGACTTGCGGGATTTGCCCGGCCACGCCCGCTTGCGTTGGCTGTCGGCGAGGCCGGACCAGGAGAAGACGTCGTGGTAGGCCAGGTCCAGGTCGGCGGGGTCCACCGCAAACTGGCAGATCAACTTCAGCAGGCAGGCCAGACAGTCCAGCAGCCACTGCAGAGGACACACAGAAAACATTGAAAACCACACAGAGAAACAGACGTATCGGGAAGATTTTATTCTTTGCACTGAAGTGAAACTTTCCCGTGAAAATTGAACTCAAAAAGTGTTGTATTGTCTCTCACCACAGTCCAGGACTCCTGGTCTTTGGGCTCCAAGATGCCCGAGTTGAAGATCTCCAGGAGAAGCTGCAGTCCTCCAGAGGAAACAAACTGGAGGAGAGAAAAAGACGGAAACTAACGACGACTGTTTACGATTTACTGTCGCTGTTTTTCCCAATTCTGCATAAACTTGTTTTGTTTCTGGTCAACTTTGAATTGTTGTCCATTTCTTGTGGTTTTATTTACATCTTTACTTTAAACAAAACTACAGAAACTTGAAAGACAGTGACAGTGAGAAAGACAATACAAGGTTTTGAGGAACAGCAACAGTGGATCGTTGTCTGTACAGATGTGCTGTGTCGTACCTTGCAGCTCCAGGTGTTCTTGCTATTTTCTATCTGATCCTCACTGGAGTCGTCAGAGTCTGGATACAAATCGCTGTAGCTGCCCTGAGAACACAAACAAGCAAGAACAGATGTTTGTAAGTCTAATTCTCAGATTACTAATGTTTATTATTAGACAATATTAAATACCACTGATGAATCAGTATCAACGACTGACTTGATAATATTTATTGTGTTGTTCAGTTACACATATGAACGTGTCAAAAGGTTCAAATCCTTCTTAACTTTTTATTTCAATCTATGAGGCTTTTAGAAAATACAATTTCATTTACTTGTGCTTACTGTTTATTCTGCCTTCATTGTTCAAAATGAGAACATTTACAAAACAAAATTTAAAAAACCCACGTAGACATTTATTTTATTTTTTATTTTTTTAAACAAGTGTGTGTTTTCCTCACGGTGGACTCTCGGTGGATGCGTCGGTTGGGTTTGCCCAGAGCCTCGATGATCTCCAGAGCGTACAGCAGCTTGTGGGGACTTTTAATCCTCAGCAGCTCCTTCCAGCACAGACCCTCCCCATTCTGCACGCACACACACACACACACACACACACACACACACACACACACACCACACACAATAACAAGATCCGTTATTCTCTGTTCGACAGATTAAACACAGAACAATTTGACTTTGTGACTCCATTTCCTGCTCCTGTATGTTTCTTGATCTCTGCATTTCTTCTTCTTCTTCTGTGTTTACATGTAGAATTTTGCCGCAAAATGGCAACTCTAGAAATAAACCTTTGCATGTTGGTTATGAGAGATGAGCCACAGAATTTGCTGACAAGGTTTTTGCCATTAACTGATTCAGACCAAAAGACTCCTGCACACCGTCGTCTACACTCGCGGTCAGAGATTTCCGATACGTTTTGGTCCACAGACCATCAGAAATAATAATAATATCAATAATATAAATTAAGGCCGTATTATTAGAGACCTGTGCAGGTGTAGAGCACAGTGTGCACGAGTCTTTGCTCTTCTCCTTCGCTCCCGACGATCTACAGCTGTGCACAAGTTCTGCTCTTTGAATGCTATTAACTTCGGAGAGTCGTTTGGGAAATGTGGTTACTGACCGTGTCGTCCGAGATGTTCTGGAAGGCCTGAAGCATCTTGGGACATGTAGGAAGCAGCATCAGCAGCTCCCAAACCCGACGGGACAGATTCTCTGCGTGGAGGTGAAGCTCCTCACAGCGTGCACTCTGCATGGACACACACAATTTTATTGTTATGTGTCAATCTTTGTTGTCCTCATTATGAGTTTACAATAATACTTCCAACTGTGACATGCCAAGCTAAGTTAAAAGTCGTCCCCCCCCCCCACCTCAGGGTTTTCGTGGACCTTCTCCGTGTTGGGGCTGGGCGGTTTGAAGCAGGCCAGCATCTCCAGCAGGTCGAACAGGGTGGTGAGGTGCGGCTCCTGGAGGAGCAGCAGCATGGGGATGTGCTCCTTCTGGGGAGGAGGCAGGCAGGAGGCCGGCAGCTGGACGCCCTCCCCCTTCCTCTCCCGTCGAGGAGCTCCCAGCGAGACGAACACCATCTGGGATTTAAAACAGACAAACAGGACTCAGTGACAAAACAAATACAGAAGTTTTAAGAGTTTTTGTATCAGCTGTTGCCAGATGATTAGAAATAATACAAAATAAATGGAGACTTTGACAAAAAGGAATAATTAAATACACAATTTATTTTATTAAGACCAGTGTATCCAACACGAACTGTGCGTCTTGTTGTTTGCTGTTAGGTATCAACAAACATAAGGAAAGAAAGCAGCAGTCACCTGCATGTCTTTGAATCCCAGCTCATGCAGAGTCTTCTCGTCGTAGTCGGTGGTCAGCTCGTGGCCGGAGGAGATCATCCGGACTGGTCCCATCAAACCTCCTGCAGGAGACAACAAGACTTCACACACAGGCTCACAGAAGACTTTAAAACAAGGGGACCTATTGACAGTGAGACACGGTAGTTTAAGAGACTTGTGTTTGTGAGTAAACAATAACGAGGTGCAGATCTGAGGGCGCCGACCTGGGAAGTCTCCCGGCTGCCGGCCGCTCTGTCCGAACTCCTGCAGCTGAGCCTGCTGGTTCATCTGCTCCTTCTGCAGGTTCTCGTACCAGTGGGTCACCTCAGCCCGCAGGTCTGCTACCTGGTCGCTGGGGTACATCTCGATCGTCATCTGCAAAACAAAATAACATAGTATATATGAAGAACAAATCGACTGATGCAACAGGTTGATATTTACATAAACGTTTCAATAAACTTTGGCTTAAACGATTGAATTTCTAATGACAAGTCAAAGCTACAGTGATATAACTAGTAGATAACTTCCACCTCTGGACACCGATTAAAGCCAAAATGTGAAGAATTTTGTGAAGAATAGCTGTGACATCACAACTTTACCTTCCTAAAGCTCATTCAAAGGTTTCAGAATAAGGTGTGTGCATTTCTCTTTACTTTCATAGTATTTATTTATCAGCTAAACCGGCTTTATAATTAAAAATATATAATAATATTCAAACCATCAGAATCGGAAGGATTATACAAGCACATGAACATTACATTCACTTCAATGAGAGCCTTTTATAAATGAAAGTTTTAATTTCCAAGTTGTAAAGAGCATGGAACTAGTTTTTCAGATCATCACTTCTGTTTGAAAAGAAAGTGTCACAAAGTGTTTCCTGTTTTCATATCAGTGTGTGAATGTGCAGTTTGAAGCATCTATAACAAGGTTTAGATTAGTCACCTTGTCGGGGAGTCCGGCGGGCTGACAGACGATCCGGAGCGGCAGAGATTGTTTGTCGCTCAGAGCCTTCAGGTGGCTGCTGATTCCGGTTCCCTCTATCTGCCACTGCCGCAGGTGATACGCAAACCTGACAGGGACAGGAAACAACGTTTGTATACAGTCAGGAGTCACATCTCTGTCCTCTCCCCCGGGTGTAAACCTTCCTGGTGTGCGTACCTGCGTCGAAAGGCCTCCAGGTGTGTTTTGAGCATGAGCAGCCCCCTCTCGATGCTGGTCAGGCTGGAGTGGGCGTCCTTCTCCAGGTTGGCTGAAGCCATCAGCAGACTCTCCATACACTTCCTGATAAACTCCTGCTCCTTCTCCAGGCCCGTCTTACCAGCTGGACATATAAAAGACATGACGCCAGGGTCAAACTTTTAATTCACCTTTAAAAAGATGTTTTCACTTTGACATTAAAAGTACGGGCCAAAGAAATCCAGGTTCAAGATATAAACCATGAAATATCCGAAGGCGAGACTGCGCGGATATTAAATATTCAGTTCTTACATTTCTGATTGATACATTTACACTTTTCAATATGTTTGGAACACCTGCAGTGAACTGGTGGCTGGAGCTGCAGCGATCAGTCGATACAAAGGGAACAAAGAGCGACTGAACGAGCTGATTGGCGGACAAGTCAGTCACACTACGGCGAACGCAGAGGACACAGAGCAGCTGTAGGACGCCTGCAGGTTCAGCTATAACAGCAACACATACTTATATTATAGAGTTATATAAAAGACGTTTTCATGGAAAGACAAGGAAAAAGCATTCTGTATTTTCAATTTTTATAGCATAAGAGATATTTTTCAGTTTTGTAGCCTATTGTGACCGGCTGCCTTTTGGGGAAGTGTGTGTTCTGTGTTCAGAAGTGTTTCCAAATGTTCCTGATAACCTCCGCCAAGGATGGTTGTGTTTTCAGTTTGGTTTGTCAGCAGGATTACGGGGGAAAACAACTGAGCCGATGTTCACGAAACTTTGTCGAAGGGTCGAGGAACTCCTTACCTTTAATCTGGAACTCGGGGCGGATACGCAAATTATGTTCCACTTTCGTTAACGTTGCGAGACCTTTAACCTGAGAGGAGTGATGCGCTCTCCAAATGCCCTTCTAGTTTTTATGATAAGAATAGTAAAGTGTTACCAGAGTCTCCAGCAGGAGGATGTTGTTGCACTACTGTTAAATATTAATTAAAAGAATCGCATCTTTAAGCATCTGGGTTTTTATTGGCTGTGCCGAACTCCGACAGACCCATGACTCCTAAACCGGGATATGATCCGAACTGTGACGTCTGGTCTACCCCTAACACACACACACACACACACACACATTCAAATGTCAATATATTTGCATTACAGTCCAAACTTTGTGTTTTCTGAGTGTAAAGAATGCGAACTAACCGTTGATGTAGTAGGAGTTGATGTACTGGATGGCGGCGCGGCTGATATCAGCAGACTGAGCTCTCAGAGCGATTCCCCACAGCTGGTCCATCCCACACAGCTGGAGAAACACACACGTCTGTGAGTTACCCGTCTGTCTACTCTGATTTAACTTAAGACAAGATGAGTTATAGCAACATGTCAGCATCGCTCCCCAGTCTCCAGATTCTAAACTGTATTGAGAAAACTGTTTTTCCAAATTAATAAAAAAAAAAAAAAAGGTTATTTAAATAGTGTTTTGAATATGAAGCTCAGAGGAGTTTGTGTACCTCACAGCTGGAGGCGTTGTCCAGCGCGCTCGTGGCGAGGCGCGCCAAGTTACAGAGGTGTTGAAAGAGGTTGAGGCCGGTCATACTGATGGTCTCTGGCTTCAGCTGGGGCATCTGTGCACACACACACACACACACACACAGACACAGACACACACACACACACACACACAGAACAAAGTGTGAGTGTGTTTCAACTCAAGCTGAGCATAAATACATGAAACAAACTGCTGAAAGCTGTAAAAACTGTCTTAGTTTAAGAACTTTTCACATCCGTCATTGTCATCCGACATTATTACGGATGAATTTGGTCATTTTATTGAAAGCAGACTTTACAAGGAATGATTTGCAGCTCTGCTTCTTCTGAAGGTTGATCTGTGTGTGACACACCACTCATCAGACTCATTAGTCTTTGCCTCTTTAAAGAAAAACATTCTGGAAATGCTGTCAAATTTCTCCTGAACTATCCATCAAAAAGAAAACGCTGGAAAAAAAATCCGATTGTGAATATGTTTGAGGAAAGAAATAGCTGAATAATTGCAAAATAATGATTCATTTTAAATCTATAATGTCTTATTTATTACTCGAGCCGGTAATTTATCACATAGTTTATCCAAAGAGGCTTAAATCGATTCTCAAGTTTTTTAAAAGACATAAATCTCACAAAAACTGAGTTTGTGAGGCATCGAGTGTGTTTCCATTAAAATGATTCGGGACATGAGGTTTACCTGAAACTTGAAAAAGCTGTTTATTCATATCATTCATATGTATACAGTATACATGAATCTAACGGTCTCGAGGTGTCTGATCATCTGTGCGCAGGCGTGTTATGACTAAACCTGGATCAGCTGTTCGATGCCACAGAATCTTGGTTTCTATCCGAACACTCCTGGTACCGTATCCAGGTTTCTGAAACCAGGATATGGTGTTTACAGTACATGCGGCACACATACCCGGAATACTCCATAACTCACGCGCCTTACCAAGAACAAAACATTCAAAAAATTCCCAGATATTCCAGGAGCCGAGGAAACCCTGAGTCCAAGAACAATTTCCTGGTGTCTGACTTCTTTTTTACTTTTAGTTCGTGTAAGAGGAGATTGTGCACATAAATAAACACACATGGTCTAGTATATATAGCCAGAATTAGTCAAAAGGCCGTTTCCCCATCTGTAAACTTGTCATTCCTGTATATTGTAGTTTGTTTGTATTTCCCCGCTCGTCCCTACCTTCTCCAGGAACAGATGTTTGTAGGTCTCCATGCCCATTGCATGCTGGTCCTTGCTGCGGACCTGATTTAGAAACCAGTGCAGAGCGTCGTCGTAGCACTCAGCGTCCTCCACCAGGCAGTGCCACAGGATGTCCACCTGCTCCAGACTCAGTCCTGAAACACACAAGACTCACATAATTACACACAGGAGCTCAATCTAATAAGACGACAGACTCCAGCGCTTCACAGACTGCTTTGAAAAACTCCTCCCTCCCTCCTCAGCATCCCTCAAGCTGCTCCGGTTTCCCAACGTGGGGTCTGGAGTAAAAGAACAACAATCTTTGCCACAAAGTTAAAAAACACAGTTTGATTTTACTGCAGGTTTGATTTTCCTGTGAAATACTGGATACTATTACCTCTTTAGGCATCTAAAATTCCTTAAAATGACATGACAGTACATGGGAAGGAAAAGTAATTCTGTGACTTATTAAGTAAACTTCGCTTCATTTTAAAGGACGACACATCAATAGTGTTGGGAACTCAATTTTTTTTTACTCTGAGCAGCATGCATGGAAATTAATTACAATATAATATATTACTCGCGTTTTCCCCTGATGGTATGAATAAGTTGCTTTTTTTTTTAGAAATAAAGTGAGTTAATTTTTAAAGATTTTCTTTGGCCATATTTTACACATTGCAACTTTAAATGGATTGTACATTTTCTTTATCGACGCTGTTGTTCTCTGAGAAGAATAAAAGACGCTGAATCTTACTGAAATGGTCCGGTGATCCCAGTGTGGAGAAGACGCAGGTGAGGAACTGCAGACGGACCTGGACCTCCGCACTGTGGCTGTACCTGAAAGACACAGCAAAGGGAGAAATGTCACTATTACAAAACTAAATATTTGACTTGAGATCCAAAACTCTTGCTTTTAATCCTTATTTGTAGCTCTGCAGGACCAGAACTGTGTGAGACTCACAGTGCAAACTTGTGCTGGTGTTCACGGACTTCCTGGATGTAGTGCTGCAGGTTGTCGAAGAACAGCTTCATCATGTGCAGCTCCTTCTCAGCCCACCTGAAGCACACACACACACACACGTGGAATATAAATAACTATCCTCAGCAGCCCTCTGACATCTTAACACCAGAAGACGTTTCGTACAAACGCAGGAACATTTTTCAACAGGAGCTCAAAGAACATAAAGCCTGAAGAACAGCAGGTGTTAAACACATTCATCTGAACTCGGCTGCTTCGACACACATTTAGAAAACGTCACTTACATGGTGATCCAGTGAGTGTCGTAGCTGGAGCCAAACTGCTGAAAAGTGCCAAAAAGTTTGGGTAGTAGACGCAAAGAAACCACAACAGACCTAAGAGGGTAGACGAGAAGATGAGCGTCAAAAACATGGAGAAAAGAAAAGAAATGTAACACACACACAGTATTATTGTGTTGCTGTACGAGCAGTTTCTTCAGTTTCATTCTATGAGTGTTGTCGTTAGTTTGCAGAAGTGTTTGAATCCAGTGGACCGGCGCTCCTACCTGTGGTGGGCCAGGTTGTCCAGGCAACCCTCGATGAAGCGCATTCGGATCTGTCTGTCGGTGAACCAGCAGACGAGCGAACACAAGAGCTTCTCTGCTTCGTTAATCAGACCCTCAGACAGATGAATCTGAGAACGAACAGATTAAACATCACATCACACGGACGCAGAATGTTGCAGCATTAACTGGACTCAGCTGTTTTTACTGAAATATTTGTTTTGTGATTATTCTTTCTTTATTATTATTATGTTTTTTCTCAGCTGCTGGTGCTTTTATTTTGTCATGTTTTGTCAACACTTCTGGATAATTTTTTTTGTAAAAAGAAAAATTATTATATCAGCGCTGGTCGTCAGAGACGAAGAAACTAAATATTAAATGTGTGTTTATGCGTTTAAATAATTCAGCCATGACCAAAGTGAAGCCAGACTCTTATTATTTAAACGTTTCTGTGCACATGTTAAAGGTTATTTTTCCTCACATGAAGAAAAGCCCCAATAAACACGTGAACATTAACAACATTGAGATTAAATTAAAGTTCATTCAGCAGACGCTTTTGTCCAAAGCGACTCACAATAAGTGCAAACAAACATGAGGATACGAACTCCGAACAGCAAGAATCTTGCAGGAACATCAGCTTCGAATAGGTGAAATAATTTAAGAGCAGAACGATAGCTTCAATAAGCCAAACCAATGTTAGTGCAACGCGCAGAAAGCAGAACTGTCTATAAGGAGAAGTTGGAGGTTTGTCGTCATACCGCGTCCTCGTCCTGCACCAGGTCCCACAGCAGAGTGTTGCCCTTCTTACAAACGTTGTCCAGGTTGATGTCCGTCACAGCGTGGCTGCTGGAGTACTGGTGCTTATGGACGGCCGGACCTGCAGACATACAGAGCGCTCACAAAGTGAGTTCCTCTGGTTCTTTGGCAGCTTTACCACAAAAACTAAAAACAATCTGTTGAATTGGACTAAATGTTCTGATTATTCCAAACTTTTCACCTTGCACCAGGTGCTCATGGTAGATGGAGGCCAGGTTGGGGAGGTGCTGCTGGAGGTGGGAGCTGAGCTCAGCGTGGGAGTTGATCTGGACCAGTTCTTCCTCACAGCCCGACTCCTCGCCGTCAAAGTCGGCCATGTTCTTCTCCGACTTGGCGCTGACCTGGGAGCTGCTGCAGCTCACGTCGTCAGCGCTCAGCATGTCCTCCACCATGGGACTGATGGAGGAGGGGGGGGGATTTATAAAAAACATCAATCAGCTCGGTCACAATATTAGAACAGTGTTTGATAACAAAAGGCAACATTATCACTGCAGTCAACAACAATTTTTCACAGATATTGGAAACCAATGCCAGATTTCCGTGAGATTTGCCGTGAATATTGTTGGTTGGGCCGCGATGTTTCTTTGACCTTGGCCTTACCCTTCATGGTGGTGGTGGTGGTGATGGTGGTGGTGGTGGTGCTGGGGGCCAATGAAGCGCCGGCAGTTAAAGATCTCACTGCCCATGGCCTCCCCCAGGAAGTCCCCGGGCCGCGGCAGGCACGGAGGCTCCTGGGGCCCCTGGACCATCTGTGAGGGGCCGATGTCTGGCGGCTGCTGCGGGGGCTCCGTCCCATCGGGCCGAGCAGACGACGACGCAGAACAAGCGTCCAACATCCTCATCCGGCCCTCCAATGACGCGGACGCCGCTGTAACCATGACAGCAGAAGTCTCTGGGTTGAAGGGGAGAACCTTGGACTTGGCCCCGCCCCCCGAACCACTGGGCCCCGCCCCCTGGCTCGGCCCCTCGCCAAGTGCCTCCCCCGCCTTCCTCTTCCTCGATTCCGTCTGCTCCCTGGGATCCTTCTGATGCCCGCCTTCAGCAGCCGACCGGTTCCCCTCGTCTTCGTCCTCTTCGTCGTCGTCATCATCGTCCTCGTCGTCTTCCTCTTCGTCATCCTCCTCCTCCTCCTTCAAAGCCTCGCTGTCCGCCATGTCGTCGGAGTGCATCTCACTGCCGGGGCTCCCGGCTGATTGGCTGGCTCGACTCGAGGCCGCTTCGTTGCTGGAAGCCTCGCTGCGGCCGCTGCTGCTGCCCGGGCCGCTGCTGCCTTCCTCCACGCTGTTGGCCGTCTCATCAGAGCTGCCCTGCATCGACTCCTGAGGGGACAAGGACACACGCGACAACTACGTTTACTTCTGGTGAACCAGAGCACAAAATGTACTTCATGTCATTTTTGTGTGGCTGCACAATGTCAGCTAAAAATAAACAAAATAAAAAACTTTTGAAAAACGAAGTCTGAGAAAGAGCCTGGTGCTCAGCTGGCGATTTGGTGAGTGGATCTATTGGTTTCAACTCTGCCGTTTGTTTATTCTGAGATTAAAAATGACGGATTTCTTGCTCAAGTGTCTCTCTTCAACCTCTTAAATAGAGAATCTTTAAAATCAACAACTGATATTAAAGTTTTAAGTGTTTAAACTAAAGATTCAATGGTTCACCAAATGAAAATATTCTACATGTCATGTGCATCATGTTATACAAAACAGCAGTGTACCGTGTGTGTGTGTGTGTGTGTGTGTGTGTGTGTGTGTGTGTGTGTGTG